>DWQT01004049.1:0-11683 GCA_018244895.1 Myscelus amystis hages | reverse complement strand
AATCGCCTAAGGTTATCTCGTAACAAAAAAACACAAAAAAAACCATAAAGGCAATCAAGATTCATCTTACAAAAAACCCACAGTGGAATGTATCGTTAATAACTTCTGAGAAATTAAGCATCTGATTAATTATTTTCCGACACGTTATAAATTTCAGACGCGTGAGCTCGCCAGAACACTATTAGGTGTTGGTCGTGATTTATAATGTTATGCCAGAACCTCGAGTGGATTATGGCGTTTAGAAAGTTCATGAATAATCAGGGAAGAGGACAGTATTGAGACTGAACATTTATTGTCATAATTATGTTAGTGTCAAGACACACACACGTTTTTATTGACCTACTAAACATATATTCAAATTCCGTCGGTCGACTATTTTCGCAAGAACCCATACGCCCAAAAAATATTCAATCGACTAAGTGTCTTTTTGAAATCTTTTTAGTAACAGTCGCACCGTCGCTATGTCATATTCGTATCGCCGGCAGTAATACTGTGGATATTGTTTTTCAGATTTCCGGGTTTATCCTACGATAGGACATATGGTAAATATGCATTTTTTTTTCGAAACTATCTTCATTGCTCTCTGAATATTGCCTAAATGTTGACTGGGCGATGATGCTTTTATCATTAAGGTCGTCTTTTTGTCACTTGTAATGCTATTCTATTATTATTATACCATCACGCCAAGTCCCTAAAGATGTAGGTCCATATAATGTCAAAAGTTACAAAAAAAGTGATGAGTAAATAAATAAATAAAACATGTAACGGCGAATATATGCTAAGTCACAGCAATTCAATGTATCCAAAAAGTTTCAATACATCTACAATTTCGGGGGCATGCTCTACTATACTCAGCCAATACGGATTGGTGGAGATCACTTAAAACGTAAGGCGGTAGTAAAAAATGAGCGGCTTTAAGTCGCTTACTGTTCAGCTGTTACTAAAACCCATTAATCCGGTCCGCTGAGCCCATCTCGTAAGGAGTACAAAGGGCAATTACGCGAGTAATTATCTACTAATCAATCATCATTCTCTTACTAAATAGACAGCGTAATGGCTAAAAGCTTCTATTTGTTTGGGTACTTTGCTATCATTGTCAATAGGTTTACCATTCTGATAATACTAGTTAGGACTATATCACACACGGCTGTTTTATTCCAAATTAGGCAAATAATACATGGCGCTGATATTTTACTAATAACTTTTCTTGTTTAAATAGTGTGTTAACTAGAAATGTATGAAACAGATTTCGACAATACATCTATAAATGTTTCATACCACAACAAAAATGCTATTGGGTATGTCATAATAAATGTAAACAAACATTTTTTGTTACTAATTTTCAATTCCCCTCCCCCCTCGAATCCGGCTACTTTTGTGTTAAAGTACACCATAGCACACGGTATTCGGAAATCGCTGTGCAATATTTGCTTAATATAACAAATAAACTGTCGATATTGCGAGCCACGTTGTTCATGGGTTTTTATCGGTGCGATCCAGTTGCGTGCGCGTGCGATATGCGCCAATATGCGCCAACATGCGCCGCGTGTGTCGATATGCGCCGATATGCGCGCTATGTGTGCCGCCGGACGCACGCGCGGTGTCGGCTCAAATGGAGCGGACACGGCTCCCGTGTAGCGTAGTAAATGAAGAACAGTCGGATCGTGTTGTACGGAAAATTGTACAAATTTTAGTGTTTTGTGACGTATTATGACCCATTTACGACGCAGAATGTAGTGTACTAAAATAAATAAATAAATAAATGAATTGTGAATTTACTTTAAATGAATTGTACATTTTATTATTATTTTTTAAGCTCATAGTATGTCCCGGAATTCCGAATTCAAATTTCATCTACTTTCACTGAAGGTCTAAAATTTGGCATAGACGTTTAGTTCCTATAACAATGAAATTTGGTAGACACCTGTAGTTCCTATGAAAATATTGAACGTTTTTTATTATTTCATGATAAATACCGTTGGAAGGTATTTTTTCCAAGTTGTTTAATATTCTTGTACTAATACATATTTGATAAAAAAAATATCACAGAGTTTTTGTTTTTAAGGGATTTTGTTTTCTTAAATTATTAAACTAATCTTTTTCAATTTACTTTTAGTAGACTGTTTGCAATGAAACAGTACATAAATAAATGTACGAAAAATTTAAATCGATATCTTTACATAGTATAAAACAAAGTCGCTTTTACTTCCTGTCCGTATGTATGCGTAGATCTTTAAAACTACGCAACGGATTTTGATGCGATTTTTTTAATAGAGTAATTCAAGAGGAAGGTTTACATGTATAACCAGCTTTTGTTCGGGGCTTCGCACGCGTTCAATTCAGAAGTTCTTAATGACAATAAGAAAAAATGTAGCATATGAATTTAGATATTCCAAAGATAGCAGAAAACTTTCACGTTATACGGAAAGGGGAATTGTTTTACTCCGATTATAACGCGCGCGAAGCTGCGGGCAAAAGTTACATATAAAGAAAAGCACACGGCGCATTTTAATATTTTACTCGGTAGCATACTGTTCTCCGTGTGCTATGGCTCGCGACTAGACGAGAAAGTCACATCGCGTCAAGATAGCTCAGGGAACAAACGGTACCTCACTCGTTGGTTTCGATGTTGACCTCGCCAAGGACGGCAGCGATTCTTATTACTCAACGGTGTAATGGCTTTTTGTGATATACGGAGATGAATGGAATGCGTTTTTGGTGCGGTCGCTTCGCATGCGATTGTTCCGGTACCGAGCGTACATCTAGAACTAGTTTGACAGCGAGTGTCGCTTGTTACCGTTCTTGTTATTTTTTTTTCTATCCGCTACAATGATCGATGGCCAGTTCACATATCATTAGCATCTCCTGTCTCCCGATACGATTTGGATAAGACAATTGTATCGAATATCGATCTTTAAATATCTTATCTTTAATAGATAAGTCAAATAATCTTTTGAATGTTATTGCTGCTATTAACGATACCGATCGGTCGCTTTTTAGGAAAAATCGATTTTTATTTACCCTTATCTAATGTATGATACCATGAAAAAAGATAAAGTTGGATATTGTATCTGTAAAAAGATAAATATGGAGAACAATGAAGTCAAATTATGCAAGTAATATTCTAAATTCTAGTACAGAAATATAATATGTTTCATATACAGGCTGTTTGCAAATAATTCTAGGTTAAAAAAAAACTATATTTAGAAATTAAAAGAAAACCATAATCACCGTGACAAAAAAAGACATAGCAGAGAGTGCTTGAATTAATTCTTTTTTCAAATCATACTGTTATTCTCGGTATAATCTGTTATCCAGTATTCACCCACTAGAACGAGTAAAGCGAGAAAGCATATGTGCTTTCTTACTAAGTTACGAGTTAGACTTAATTTCACGCCAGTTATTTCGTCTAGTTAAGACGCGGTGACTATACTGTTCCGCTAAATGTAACATACACAGGTCATCGCTTTGCAAAAAAGATAAGAGGTAGAACAGACTGGCTACTTTTTGATTCTGTTGTTTTATATAAAGAAATTTAAATGTTATTTCCCAACTTTTCTCTACCATTGGGATTCTAGTTCATTAGATCGAGTAATGAGTTACTATAAATTAACTCACGACATACATAGGTAATATAGGGATCATATCACATGTATTTTAGTTGTTTTCTGGTTTTAAAAAAGAGATCGCGCTTGCGCGGTCGATCTAAAGACTAAGGACTTTCGGGAATAAAATGATTTAAACAGAGGAACACATCGACGGATATCAAGAAACACGCTGCAATAAAATGCAATAAAAGACAGAGCCCATTCTAACGAGACGAGTCGTTTCTTATAACAAAATAAACATGAATAATATACAGCTAAATGTCCAAATACATCCATAATTCCATATCTATTATAATTTATTCAATTTAATCCACACTAATATTGAAGCGAAAGTCGGTTTGTTTGTCGTTCTTTCACTCAAAAACTGAGCAACTGGTCCAAGTAATATTTGGTATGTAGACAGTTATAATGTTGGAGAATGACATAGAACACGTTTTATTCGAATAACCACCATATATGGCGTTGCAGACGCAATAAAAGTTAGTACTCAGACAAAAACAATGCGACCACAATCGCAATATTCAGCATTTCTAGCACAGAAAAAAGCGAAGCTGCACCGCACTTATTTCCTTGCGCGAAACGGGGTTGGCTGATAAAAAAAACACCAAACGAAGACTATTTCAGCAACGTAACGCTGAGTCATTCTGTTTGAATGCCGTGCGAGCTGCATCTCTTGTTACAATTGGAAACTTGTAGAGCGTATGAAATATATGTAATCTGTTTATTAGTTCCCATTTTTTATGATTAAATCGACTTTGCCGCTTTTTATACGTCGATTGCTAAATTGTTATTAGTTTCAAGGGGTGACAATATAGTGTCTTAAGACAAATGGGCGTAGCTAAACGTTTAGACTCCTAAGCGACCCCAATGTTAATTTGGCGAAGCAGTATACATACTAGATTTGATCTCAAACTATTGTAGATAGAGAGAGCATATACAATGAGCAGACAACTGACAAATTTGTATAGTATACGATGGTTATATAGATATTTTTATCATACCCAGACACAGAACTAACATTTGAGCTAATCACACAAATGTTTGTCGTTAGGTCGAGCCCACTATAACCGGCAAAGCAGTCATAGCCTCCAATCACTTTCATTGACAATTCACATTCATTGACTAGTATATTTCGTTTTGTCATTATTTTCATTTTATTTCTAACTGTATGTCGACCCTAAGCAAACGATGAGATCCAGACCAACCTATTGACCCATTGACCCTAGTTTCTAGTACTCTTGTTTACAAACACTCAATATTCGAAACGTGACCTCTCTGACTGCTATGGGGCTGTCAACGAAATTTTAATATACTGCATGTATTAAAATTTTAATTTACCCATTTACGAGTACCTATACATAATATAGAGTTTTTAGATACGTATATTTTGAGACGTTTAAAATGTATTTAGTTTGAAATGAAGTTTTTAAACCAATCTAACAGTGCTAACGTAAAAAATGCGACTAGCCAGTTATTAATATGTGAAAAATATGCGACAACGAAAAACCGGAATGCAGCTAAACTTTCATAAGTGAGTTCACATTTGATGTCTACAACATATGTATGTTGATAATTAAAACATAGAAAAGTTACACTTCCATTAATAAATACCACATTCAGTAATACCACATAAATGGTAAATACCGTATTATCAGATGACGGTTGCATTATTTTCAAAAATAAAATAAATAACTGTAAGATTAAGGTTGTCAAATATAGATATTATAGTCATCGTACCAATCTACTGAGCAATATTAATGTTATTGTTCGTGTTTGTGATTATTTGGGCTATTACGTGCGAACAATTAAACAAATTAAAAACAATAGAGGTGTCAAGGGACACCCAGGTGGAACGAAGTGCCTTTCGATTAATTAGTAAAGGAATTGTAATAAAATTTTATTTCTTTTAATTGGCAACAGTAGTGTGTCGGACAACTTCCGTCTGAATTTTATCCGTCTAGCCTCCTTCGCAACGCGCGATAAGGAACTTCGTTCAAACACCTACGTTTGTGCTTTTAGTGTTTTATTTCCATTATAATAATGAAGTACTTACATTTACTAAAGCAAATATAATCCACACAAAAGTCGTCCGTGATATTTGTGACGTGACATGAGTCGCCATGTTTGACCTGAAACAAAAGAAAAATGACATTTATTTATACGTAAAAAACCTGAAGATTTTATTTTTCGTCGATCGATCGATTCGATCGATTTTATCGAAACCTTGGAGAAATCGGTGTACATACATAAAAATATATATATATATATATACCGGCCGAATTGAGTACCTCCTCCTTTTTGAAGTCGGTAAAAGTATTCTTGCATTTGATAGCCGAATTCTTCAGGAAGGCTACAGATTATCTAATCACGTTACAACCTTTGTAAAGTTCGAAATAAGGGATGAAAGTTTGTTTCGATTTTAAACTTAACCGTCTCATGGTTATCAATGATGGAATTCCTCCCGTAACAAATAACCTAAGAAAATCTCTCTCTTACTCTCTCTATCTCTCTCTCTCTATATATATATGTATATATATAAACGTTAACCTAGTCCCTATTATCACAGGTGTTTTTAACATAATCTTTTGACCCTACAGTTGTAAAGTTGAGAACAAAAAGCCTCAACACAAAACCACGAAGATTATCAGATAATCTTCTACCATCACATTGGCCGTGATCGTTTTGCGTCGAGAAAGCACTGAACGGCGCCACGCTGAGCATAGGGCTGCCAATACACGAATAATTTATATTTGATTGATTTAAATAGCATAAGCAGCAATCGAACATAGAACTATGTTTATTGACTAACCGAACATAATTTAAAGACGTTTACGAAATCCTACATTCATTTATTACACATTTGTGTAGTTAACTTAAATGTACAGTGTAAACAAATTATTTATACGTTTTATGTGAACTGCTAACAACTCGTATTTGGATACTCTAGTGGGCGATATTCTAGTGTGAGACGAAAAGAGAACACGCGACAGCCCTAGCCGGCTAGATCTGGTTATTTATTTAAATATTTTCACTTATGTAAATTTCTTTAACTGTCGGTCTCGAGTAAACTATGCGACGTCCGGTTATCGGTTGCGGTTACGTATCGCTTCGTATGAAAGTTCACACATTCCATGGGCTTTAGTTATTTATAATCCCTCTCGTGTCTCACTCTAACGGTGAAAGAATACATCGCGAGTAAAAGTGCTCACTAAACAGTCCCCAAAGTGGGCGCTGAAGACTTTCAAGCAGTAGAGTCTAGCTAGAGGAAATCGGAGGCATTGATGATTGGAGCGGGCAGGGACATGACATACTACGAATATTTATAATAGAATAATTTTGGGGCCGCTGGAAACCTGGTTCTCAAAGTGGGCAGTAGAATTCACTTTGAGTACTTATGCCATGGCGTATGTTATAAAAAAATTTATGACGTGTGTAAAGTATGCAAATTTGAACTTGGCCATCGTAATATAATATACTGATATGGAAAGATAAAAAAGATTATAATGGAAAAGATTGCATTATAAGATGATAGGATAGGAAGAGGATATTGAAAGTTTGATTTACAGAATAGGAGTCTTAGTACAGATTCCTGCAACTTTTAAAAACTAAATATAGCTTATGTCGTTTATTGATAACGTAGGACTGTACTGGTGAAAGAATTTTACAAATCGGATAAGTAGTTTCAAAGATTACTTCCTAAATAAAGCCTTACTGTCCAACATTATTTCTCCATAATACTAGTATACGTAGATAAGGTACTTAACTCGACCTTAATAAGAATCAACTTTCATGCAGTCATTCGGTAAAAATTTAATTAGAACTGAACTAAAACGAGCGAACGCATAATTAATCGAATACACACCAAGTCTCGGTAATGGAACGTTCGCGTCTACATAAAACACGGTTAAAAAGATAATTTAATTCAAATTTTTATATAATTTTTTTTACCGTTCCTCTGTTCTCCGTCGGCATTTGTAACTCGGTCACATGGCAACAGCGTCGCTAGGCACAAAAATTATCTAGGAAGATGTGCAAAGACTATGTAGGAAGTAACTACATCCTGCGATTTACTATACCTTACCTTACAAGCTCCTCCATTCTACCCGCAAAGTCCCATTTAAATCGGTTCAGCCGTTCCAGAGATTAGCCCGCACAAAAAGACAGACAAAAAGTTAAAATACCTTGCTTCTTTTAGTACCGTATATATACACTTGAGAGAACACAGTTATTTTGAAATCATTGGCCCTAAACTTGTATATTCTTTTTTATCAAATTAAATATTAATTTATTTTTATTTAAAAGAAAGTTTCATGAATCCGTCGCAGTCACCGTTATTATTATTTCTACTACACAGGTTAAAGTGAAGCGTGTAATTAACTAAGAAAATAACAAACATTAGATCCCACGTGTAACTTATAATTTTCGCCAGCTGTTAAACGCGGTGAAATGCGCCTTCTCCTGTTACGACTGTAATTTGCGGGATGACTTGACACGGCCCTAAATATTTATATTACGTTCCCGTTGAATATAACTATGTATATTCAGTTATGTATTGCGTACATAATCCTATACATTTAAAGTTTAACGAGTTGTTTGTGAAAACCGTTATTTGGCACTCAGTGCTTTCTGCCTACCACGTTTGGGACCCGGCGTGATGTTATAGTAATAATAGTGTGCGTTAGCAGGTATCTACATATACTGTGCATACTCGTATTCATTGCTTATTTATGGTAGAATTTTTGGCGCATGTGTGCATGTATGCATATACGCATGTATGTATGTGAGATGATTTAACGGATCATACGTTTGTCTATCAGGTGTGAAATTGTTGACGTATGTGTTAACCATATTTATTTACACTGCGCTTGTTAAATTTGGAAAAAAATATAACCGATCAATTGAAATTCATTTTTGAAAATGTCGCTATTTGTTTAGACGTTCGCACCTTCGGTTGAATGCTTATTTTACTTGTTAACCGGAAGAAAGAGCAGTGTATAGAAAGACCACGGCATTACAATACCATGTCCCCAGCAACTTGAGACAAATGACCCTCGCGACCCGTCTATCCTGGTCAATCTGTGGATTGGATGGATTGGCATAGTCCAACCGACCTCCACTAGATCGAGAGAAACCAAAGAAGGAAGAAAACGAATAGACTCATACTCACAAATCTGGGTACAAGTAAATATTTTACACAATGATCCGGTCAATCCATATTGTTGCCTTTTACAATGTACAAATGTAAGAAATGCATTTATAATGAGAATAATTATTGATTCTACGTAATTGTTACACTAAAATTAACTTATATGTATTTAACTAGGATATTTAAAATCAACACAAAACGGTCTCTTTGGTACCCAAAATTGCACATATATCAAAAATTTTAGTACACCCGGGATTTACATCTATTGAACACTAGATGTGGTAAGCCTATATTTATAGTTTAAAAATAATAATTAACTATTACCGTTAAGAGACAAAACCTGCCCACGATTTATTAACAGTCTATCATAAATTGATCCAATCTATTCATGCAATCTCGATTCGAGCGCGCCCGCAACGTCTATGTCATTCTGTCATCCTTATGTCACCTAACGTAATCAATGCCACCTCCCATAATACACTATCTATACAATCCCACGCGATGACAAGACTTTACATATGAGTGGACCTGGATTAAACTAGATAAGATGAGATTGGAGCGTAATGCTAATGGTTGTTTTCATTTTTTTTTTGTTTTAATTATTATTTTTGTTTTTTTTTTGTTTTCTCTTGCTGAGCTTCTATCTCCTCTCATAAGTATGTTTAGGACGTTGGCCAGTACTGTAACTGAACACACTACAGATTATTGAGGCTTTGGAAGATGGGCAGGATACCCCATGTGTCCCTTCACAGTAACATTTGAACGCAGATCGAAGACACTGAAATTCAAATCACTATTCACTATTCGATATGCATTTGTCATAATTAACTTTTGTCATTTTTAACAGCAGAAGGTACATGATTCATTCGCATGCTGCGTTTAAGCGCGGAGTTGTGGTTTGCAGTGACGCATTTAGTACAGTGTAGTGCTGCTATGCTGACGCGTATTTAGTACTTCAGACAGTCCGCTGTAACTGCGGATTTTTTAAAGGCCTCTCAAAAGTACGCTCGGCCGCGGACAGCTGCAACATGCATGCACCCATTGTAAACAGACTGCAGTGACAAATTAGTGTTCTAAAATCAAAAATTCAAATTACGTATATGTAACGAAACATGTATCATCTGATACGGGTTCAAAGTAATATTTTATTGTACTATCTCACACCTATTTCCTATAAGGGTAGGCAGAGATGAATTTCCACCGCTTACGGTAATGATATTCTTTTGAAATTCTATGGGCGTTTTTATATCGGCCTATCTATTACAGGTAATCTTCGCCGCTAGAGTATACCAATATGGTAAAAATATCATATATATTTTTTAACCGAACGTGTAGAAAATCAGAAACTAATCAAGCGAGATTGGACGCGTGATCGCGACACGCATTCCGATAGCGCATTATAATGCACTTTCATTTCGCAAAAACGCAACGCTTTTTGCCGCATCGCTTGCGGCTTTCGGCTCATATGCGCTTATGCGAGATCCGAAGAGATTTGAACGGATTTAATGCAACAATTAATCTTATTATCAATAGCATACCATTAAAAAAACACAAGAGAAGTGTCAAGGGACACCCGGATGGAACGAAGTTCCTTTCGATTAATTAGTGAAGGCATTGTAATAAAATTTTATTTCCTTTAATTGGCAACACTAGCGTGTCGGACAACTTCCGTCTGAATTTTTCCCATCTAGCCTCCTTCGCAGCGCGCGATAAGGAACTTAGTTCCACCTGAACCATTTTTATTTAACCACTCCTAATGGTAGATACGAATAAGTGCAAATCGCTATTTTGATGAAAATATAATTTTTGAAGAAAATCTACGTTTTGACATGGTAATATGATTTCATAATATGTCAAAACGTAGATTAGTACTCCTAGTATTTACTAGGAGTATTATGAAATACATGTTATCTAATGATGTTTTTTAAACATTTTATTATTGAAAAGTTTCGTAAGCAAATACTACATTATAAATATTAGGTACTTCACTTAAAATGTTTCATATAACACGAGCTAATAGAAATGTATTAAGGCTCAAGTAATCTGCACTAAGCTGATTACAGTTGAAGCTACGCACAGCGGAGTAGATCAAAACGGGGCCCACCCATTTGCAGTTAGATATATCTATGCAAATAAAATGGCTATTGAATCAAATGGAATCTAACGAGGCTTTAAATAACGTAGTGTTAAATATGATCGCTTATACGATACAATAAGAATATAAATATTTTGTTAGTTACGTTATTTGCTATTGATTCACTGGTTTTAAGGAATATTTCTTTTGAAGTAGATAGCTCATGTCATATGGATGTAAAACAAAATTATTCAAGTACAGTAAAATTATTCAAGTACAGTAAAATTATTCAAGTACCTATACGGTGTAGATTAGTACATAGTACGTAATTATGCACATATAATATATAATTTGCTGTTTCACTGAGCAAGTTATTGATTAATAATAGTCATATTTTTAAAATCCCAACTCGTAGTCCTTCTCCATAAAAGCATTCCACCCCTGTATACCACAAAACTTCGAACGCCAATTATGTTAATTTTAATAAGTTGGTATAATTTTAAACAATTATTTATTCATATCGAAAGCCCTTGTTCCAGTTAATTTCAACGCCTCAGGATAAATCATTAAATCAATATATTACCGGGTATCTCGTTTAGATTCAAACTATTGACAAATAACAAAAAAAAATTACTATATAACATTTGTTACAAATTTACGACATTAAAAACAAACAGATGAGTTACAAAAAAATTAAGATATGCTAAACTTATGAGAATGCTAAAATCGAGTATGCCGTTTCGGTATTTATTTGAATGATCTCTCAAAAGTACTATCAATCTCTTCTATGGTGTTCTGGTAATTATTTCTGCAAGTAAATCTCACGATTTCCATAAAATCAAATTTTTCACGACA
>DWQT01004048.1:0-11683 GCA_018244895.1 Myscelus amystis hages | reverse complement strand
GTTTCGTCTGTGGAGACTTTATATGAAACTAAATAAATAAATGAATGAACAATAAAGTTAAGGCAAATTGATGTTTTTTAAATAGTATTGTTTTAAACTTTTCACTGTTTCAATTATAATTGCAAGAATACTTAAAATGTGACGTGTAAAAATAAGTAATTTCGATTTCGTTCAAAGAGATATGAATTATAATAAAGCAATATAACAACTGTATTTAAAACGATCATTTAACGCTTATAACGAGTTATGAACATAAAATATGCATTTTTAAAACAGTACAAATAATTATTATAATCAGATAGCTAGTTTTACAGTGTTTAATGCCGTGATATAGCAATTTCGTATAGAAACAAACAAAAATTTCTATTACTTCTATTACTCTACGAGTACAACAGAGTAACGCCAGTTGTGGTTGTCTCCTAGAACGGTAACTGCTTTATTTCTTTTTATTGTGGGTGGGGAAATTTTTCAACAATACTCCCTCTTGGGAGTGACATGGGACTTATGTAGGATGTCTATCGACTAAAATCACTTCGATAGCAGCTAAATTCATTGCTCATATGCGATATATAAGGAACCACGAATTTAGCCACATCTCCACCAATCCCCTATGGACGAGTAAGATACAATTGGCCCCATATGCGCAGACCTGATAGTGATTTCTTTACAAGTAACCCATTAAATGTTATGTTTGTAACCATCTAAACAGCGAACGCAATCATTTGTGTGAACGTACATAATGTTTATTCAAATGAGTATACTGCTGTGTCGTAAACCCAGTGGAATTAGCAATCTCTACACAACTCATTACTCAGGCGCCAATTTAAATGACAGCAATGCTGACTCATAAATCAATTAATGAGATTAATCAGTTCGAAGCTCAATAATTTGTGACGTTAGTATTCATTAGTATATTACTAGTATTAATATTAGATTGATGAACGTAGAGATAAAAAAAACCTAAGAAACCCGGCACGCACATGGTGTTGCCTCACTCCAAGGCGTGTGAACTATACATTTTCATATAAACCTTCCCATCGTGAATAGATAATGGGGAAAGAATTATAGTAAGCGAATGATGACCATGTTTATACGTGAAAATATTATAGTGATATGAAATACTATCAGTTAAAAATTATATGGTTGAACCAGTCGTAGCCCTGACGCGGTTCCAGATCGCAAACGACCTGTAAAATTAAGAAACGTCAGCCTCGACCGGCCCTCGGCTAGCTGCCGCTAATAGCAAAATTTTACGAGCGGTAGGGCATACCTTTGAAAAATATGCTAAGCAATCGGGTTTGGATGTTATCATTAGAAAACAGTCGTAAAACCTTCTTACACTCCGTCAAACAGCTTATAAATTTCCTGCGCCCCTATCAGCTATCCATACATCCACTATTAAACATTAGGTAAATGTAGTCCAGTTTACTCGAGATATTGGAAAAAGGTAAGTGTTGTAGATGCATGATTGGCCCGTTCGTCCAGGGGTCAGACAACCCGGCTACTTAAGCAGGGGTTGTGGGTTCATATCTCTTCCACCCTCCCACTTAAGGTTGTAACATATGATATGATATGCAGTACAGATCGCAATAGTATGAAATAACAAATAACTTTGAAATTTGGAAAAACTATTACTTATATATTTTTTATTCCATAACAAAAACTGTACTACAATGGGAAATATGTATGTGTATAAAAAATCAGCCAATGTTAATATACTTATATACATATCTCAAATATTGTAAATATTAGAAATATAAAGTACCTTTGCATGCAAAAAGCTATAAACTTCCACTTACCGTAGACGCTCTACGAAAAGAGTGTAAACCGTAGACCGGTGTCTACGAATGGTTCTCTTGAAAAGTATGACGCCGCGGCGGTTTTAAAAATGGAAAAAGTCTCAGTGCTTCTAATTATTTCCGTTGGAAAGGATTTGCGGCAAGCTCAGGATATGAGAGTAATTAAACTGCGCGCCTGCAAGAGCAAAAACTTTTCAAGAATTAGTATTTATAACAGAACAACTTAACAAAGACATTATTTTAATGAGTTACATTATCATAATTCGGATTAAATAGATTAAAAATTGGTATTTCTACTTATTAACAATAATATTAGTTTTATAGTTTCATTGACTCTTTACATATTACTCAGATTTTATATGGGTGTAGTATACATATTTCCCTAAATCGTAGATTCTCTACTTTTTTTCGGTAAATATACTGTTTTTCAAAGGTAGGACGCCGTAGAATCCGCGGTTACATAAAGCCGACTCCAATTAATGGACAACTTCGCGCTCTTACAATATTGCTGAAACTTTTCCTCTACAAATCCTCTCTTTTTAAAACCACTTTATTACTTTTCATTGGGAAGGGTACTAATTGACCCTGATTGATGCTAATTATGCCTCTTTCTAGGTAATTATTACTTTTAATAAACCTACGACCTAGACTATCAGATTTAACCGTAAACCTTAATTGGAGAACTTGATATTCCACTTATTATAACTACACGCAACTCCAATTTTAACACTCGTGAACACGTATGAACATACGCCGACATTCGCGGAACCTTCTAAGCGAGAACGTTAGCTTAAGTCTTCCCCATAACTCGGCGATCACAATCTCGCATTATATAGATAATATATGCGGTATTATTTACATCTGCGCTACTATGTCCCTTCAATTTTTTCAAGACGCCAAACGTTAGGATGACTGGTAACGTGTACAGACTTGTAGTCGTTTCAGCCGCACTATGGCCGCCTTTATTGAGAGCGCCACAGACGTCCGCTAAGATATACTCAAACACCAAAGTTCAAAACGGATTTAATTGCTTCTACCACGGAATTCAACATTTAGATATCTGCCTGTAGTCTGGAAACCACCGCCAACCTTAAGCTACTATTGCAAGCCGTTCAACAACTGAATTAAATAATATACAAGAGAATATTTTATATATAAAAATGGACCAATTCAATATTACAATATTTTCATGCAATTTCAACTATTGATGTAGCGTACGCCAAGGAAGTTATCTACAGACACGATTTTTACCAACTTAATTATCGAATACCATTATACCTTTATGTAATTTATGTGCTTAAATATACATATTATATATCCTAAGTGCATCTGAAATTTCAACTTTTATATAACCATAGCGTATAACATTTAAAAAATTAAAAAGACAATTTTAATTTTTAAAAAGTTTTATTGAATCTCGTTGGACAAATTTTAAGGTAAATTCACTGAAACATATAAATATATGAAAATAATACAAGATTTTTATTTCTATGTTATTGTAGTATCGTTATTGACAACAAGTATAGGTACAGCAGTTATAAAGATAGCCAAAACCTGTACCTCAACTGTGCTAAGACTTATTACTGTTAATAAGTTCTGTACATGGTTGTTCCAGGTAGGCCGTTTACATAACCTGATATCTCGTAAACAGATTAATGCCACCCTGTCTCCCGGCAGCTTGACTTAATGCTCTAATGAAAATAGCAACCGCCTCCTCTTTCCCCGTTGCCCCGCGCCATAACAATTTTATTACTTCGTACTGCGACTAGATATTGTGAATTACCGTTATTATTTCACGTCAATAATCATAAATAGTCCAAGTTTTACGACATCGTTGAAAGCAATAAAATACGAGTAATTTTTATTATGAGCAAATCTCTACGAACAAATAATACCTATACATAAAAATTGCGTGAGAGTTGTTTAAGAAAAACTATTATAATTTCTAATAGAAATATTTGCGTACAATAGAAATGGTTTCATTATGTGTGGTACATAAAACTCGAAATAATGAACGAAGATAATTTCTTCCAGTTCACAAAGAATAATATATGCGTATATCACACAGGTTGCATGCATATGGATATATTTTACAAGCGATGAATTTACTTTAGCGACACCTCATGCGGTCGGAGCTGGTATAGATGACCACCGGTGGAAAATATCCATGAACGTACTCGTATCTATTCCAAACGGCACGTTAAGCATTCGTTCCCGGTTGTTTAAGTTTGGTGACAAACGCTAATACTCCTCGCAGGCTTTAAAGTTAGCATGCAGCAGCATAGCCAAGTACAGTCTTGGAGGCTTTAGCCTTGCGGAAAACCTGGAATGCTTCAGCTTTTCCGCAGTCTGAACATAAGAGCTGCGATCAGCAGAGAGGACACAAAAGGTTACAACCATATGTCACCGATTAGTAGATGTACATTTTAAAACAGGTCCATTTTGTAGCAAAAATATATTTGAGCTTAACTTTAACTCTGTGTCACAAAAAAACAAAGTAGCGAGTCTGAGCAAACAATTAAATCTAAACCTAACAATAACCAACTAATCTCAAGATAATATTCTCAGTCACAAACAAGAGTACTTAACTGTGCCACACATTGTATGTACGCTTTGATGCTTCTGGAAATATTGGCTTGAAGCTATGATTGTAAAGCAAAATTACATAAGTATAAGCATCGTCGATGAAGGAAACGATATTCACTCCGTTTAATTTTTCACTTACTTTCAGCAGAAAAAGTAAAAATGTATTCTGAACTAAACTGAACTACAAAGTTGAGGACTTGCTTTATAATTTTCAGGTGATGTAATTAAAAAATCCAATTAGTGTAATTACGCTGTCGTCTCATAAACAAGAAGGCGATGAACGCTTTGGCGCGGTGATGTGAAAAATGCCATCCAACACATTTACAATGAAAATTACAATATAACATTAAGCGGGTTTAAATTTATCGCGCGATCGTGTGGTTTAATATTGGGCTCCCGTGTATCTATCCCGGGGTGTCTAACCGCTTCGCCTGTAGAGAGCCTGTAATTTGCATTTTGAGTAAACGCCGTGCAGTTAAAACTTTCCCCGCTAAAAGCTACTACGTTTGCCTGGCGCTATATAAACTTTGCGAGCTATCATTAACACAAAAGTAAATAATTATTTAGTAATATAAATACACGTTCGTACGTTGTTAACATTTACGATATTACATTTTAATGATAATGAAGGTACTAAGAATTCCCTTGGATGTTGTATTGATGTGAATGTTCTAATTAATCTGCTAATAAATTGTCAGTATTACTGTTAGGTTTATAAAAACATTTATTTGTTAATTTATTAAACGTGTTTGGGACGTATTATCGTATGCAACATATTTGATTGCCAACTAAGTAGCAGCTCTTAATGACCAGACAGTTCATAAACATACCCAACATATATGAATATCTAAATATGTATCTACATAGTAATACAGATATTTTGTACTAAGCCACGGTCCAACTTGCGATCATCACACGAAAAATTCTTTTGATACAAGATTACGAACCACTCAACCAACTTTATAGGTATTTGTTAACTTAAAATAAATGAATATTTTCATATACGTCGATATTCAATATATAATCTGTCGTAATAATAATATAATCTGTCGTCTTTTGACATTTTGACCGCGAAGAATTGTACGATAATTTACTCGTGACAAAAATTGCTATATCATTTATCCTAGTACACCCATAATGCTTCCAGGGTATAGGATAACATACAGTGTTGAAAAATATTTTACTGAAAATTATTTAATAAAACGTCCAATACATTTACAATCTGCGATGCTCGGTTGCACACGGGTACAACATCGGCACTATTTCAATTACGACGACACTAAACGTACGTCTCATACAAAAGGGATTACGGAATTAACGCGTAAAGTGTGCAAAGGTCCCTTGGGTCGTTGAATTCTGTATATATCTATATACTTATAGCCAAGACAAAATTCGGTCGTGTCTCCGAACATATGTAGGGTCTCATTACAGTATTCAAATCAAATCAAAGCTGCTCCTTCGCGCCGACCGCTTCTGAACCCTGCATTTATCTACGGTACAGTGGTGACTCTCACGCCTCGCTCTCTTCGGGATAAAATTAAATTATTCGTAATTCTACAGACGTTCGCACAAGACGTGTCAATAAAATGATTATGAGTTAAATTTCGGAAAACGGTTACTTCACTTGGCATATTTAATTATTAGTATGAATGTATATATAAATTGGTTTGTATATTAATTTTTTTGAATGTCGAATGTTTAACTCAAGAATTATGTATTCCTTTTTAATACTATTTTTTTGTATTTCTTCATAAATTACCTATGTGTTACCTTGAAGCCCTTGAAATATAGCATATACGAGTAGTACGATATGGTAAGCATTATAATTAAATCATTTAATACTTTTCTGAAATTTTGAAATTTACAAAAATAAGAACAATTAACGTAACCAATAAATGATAAAATATAAAAAAAATACCAACCGAATACTTATATATTTGAATTATGTATTTGAGTTGAGATATTCAAAGGTTACATAAATAATTTTGTATACACAAAATTATACAAACTCACGGTTGTCAAAAATGCTTGAAGATACACTTATGAGCACATAATTAGTCCTCCACAGCTGGTAACAGAAAAATATATTAATAGTTATTTATCTATAAGAATTAATATTAAGTTATATAATAATACTGCAGGAATGTTCAGTAAAAGTTTTCATAATAAACTTGTAGGACGTTCAGAAGAAGTGGGACGCTTGAGTCCGGCATTATTGTCGGAAATTACACCACTTTATTGAATATTTTCTTATATCTTCGACATTAGTAAATTAAGGTACATTTTTTCCGTTTCTAAACATTATCATAATTAATTTTTTTACATAACAACGTGAAAATCATGAATCTATTGGAATTTATTTATTTATTTAGCCTTTATTTTTTGAACAGTGGGCGGACATAAAGCCTATTGAGTTTACCAAAATTGCAATTTCCTGAATTGAAAATAAAGTCGGGTCCAGTTTAGTAAACAAAATAGATCGCACTGGAACAGTACCCCTTGATTTTAATGCAATGATAGTAGATAAGCAATGGTACACTCAAATAAATGAAACAAACATATTAAATACCTATATACATATTATATATGTACCTATAATATGTGATATATTCGGGTATTCCTAGAAACTGTCCCCCGATCTCAAGTTGTTTCCACTTTGACATGGGTAAGGCAGTTTTGAGGTATTTTGTATACGAGCAAAACATATTTGCGCATTTGTAATTCATACGAAGTTTCCGGAATACTGCTACACCTGTGACAATAAGTTACGCGACCCAAAAGTAGCAAACACGCTCCCCCACAAATTGCTCTGTGTCACTCTGCTCCGTTAGATTGATATGTGTATTATAAACGTACTTTTTTATAGCTAGCCAGTAATTCGTAGAAGTCTCCTCTGGTAGGATGAATCGACACTGTTACTTTGACATCCTTTTTCATACGTTATTCACACGCACGTATACAATTCTAGATCTAAGTAGGCGTGTAACGAATTATTAAATACCATTCCAAAATCGATTCTCCATAATTTAATCTCCTAATCTGCCTTTATGCTATCTCACTCAGTGGCGACGGTTTTCGTCATTTTTCGCCAGCGGTGCAGGTTTTGAGTCGTCGAAGCATTCAGTTGAGCTTTCTTCAGATAATGTAGAAGTTGATCATCCAAGTTTGAAGAAGACGAACTCATTTCTACGGAAGTACTTTTATATATTTCTATTTATATTGTCATCCACGGTTTCAAAAGTTTTATGTTAGACGTAACTCCTCGAAACTGATTGAAGATTGACATGTATTGTACTGTGTGCGGATAATTGAACCGATCACTTATTGGAACCGTGTGATGTAACCATAATAACCGCAGCTGGCAGTTTAAGAGACCTTGTAAAAAAAGATGCTCGTAGACAGTGCGTACTGTTCTGTCCGACCGTCTGTCCATAGTGAAACTATAAAGAAATTTGAAAAAACAAGAGAAGTTTTTTGTTATATTTCACTAAGGTTTATTCTGATGCGAAAGAAATTAAAATATAGATTAAATATGTCAGTCCGATCCGCCTGACGGAAATGGGAGTAAATTTTTACGCCGAGTCCATTCCGGATGTCTTCGACAATTTTTTATTATTGGCTGGACGAATTTAGTATCTGGGGAGATATAAAAGGAAATGAAGCTAAGCCCTTCGGAAATCTCAGAAATTGCTCTTTTTCTCGGAGTGCGTGTGAGGACAATGGCACGGTTCAGATCCAATGAAACACTGTTACTTTCAAAGCTCAAGGGACCGGTTTTACGATCGGCTGAGAGATTTACGCTTCAATAGCATTTCGAATAGTTGAATATTTTAATAATTTAATCATACGTATCGATCTGCTTTTGTCGGTCATAAAACCTTCAATAAAGTTGACAGTCTCATCAAATTAATTATTCGCCAAAATATGGCCAAAGTTTAAACGAAATTAGATTAATTTAATTTCGCCAAATATTTTATTTACTCTTACTAAAATTTGAACATTCCTTGGTAAAATGGCTATTAATGTAATAAAATTTGCTTGTCGTAAACTTTATTACGTTAGAATTCCTATGAATTATATTAAAATTCTTCGACAGTTTATTATTATCAGAAGTTACAAGCACGACACAATAAAATAAACAACAGCAAATATTTTATCCTTCCTTAGAGAGTATTAAACTTGGATTAACTAATTTTAATAAAACGCGTCTCTTGCGAAGCCTCGCATAGGGTACCGATACCAACGCACTTTAAGTATTGTTGATTGCGCCCAAGAGAGTCGTTGCAAGTTTCGCAGTAAAATTCTCAGTTGAAAATGAAAACGTCGTACACCCGCGCATTAGAGCGGCGCTCACCTATGCTGAAATACGACCGCTGAGTCAGAACTACGCTACGTTAATTGTTGAATTCGAAGTTTGATAACTTCACCCTAACTTTTCATCGTCCATAGATTTAGCTCTAACGTAAAGTTTTGACAGTAGTCGGCCACTTATACGTATAGTACCCAGTTACAGAACTCCTTAAGCCGGTAGCTTTTAGTGGCTTTAAAGTAAGTGTTTCAAGTGATATATATTTATGTGAAAAGATCTTCAGTTTTATGGAACGTGTATCGGTACTCAGTGAAGATAATATGGCTGTTTTCTTATATTTTGGTTATTGATTTACTGGTATTGACGTTATCTTTACACTTTTGTACACGTCAGTAAAATTTACTTATTTACATCCTATCACAGTTATCACTTCAGCTCTTAAATAAAGTCATTATTTTTTTCTACATTTAACTAATCAATTGAGGATTAAAGAGTTTTATTAAATGTGTCATGATTGTGTAGGTAATTGCTTAGCTCGACCAAAATATTTATTTATTTAATTTAGGACACCCAACACAGGTTACACGGTTTAAAATTTACAATAGTATTGCCTTATTTTTATACTTGTTTGTGTACCAACAATTACAGGGTGCCACAGCATGTGTAATAGCACTCTAGACAATAAAGATAAATTTAAAATTAAGAATAAGATAATAAGACGTAATAAAATAACGTAAGGTACAAAAAAGTAGAATAAGGAAAATAAATCTGAGTAGAAAAAAATATGCGGTCACTAATCTTCATTTCTTAGTAAAGTATTTACATTTTTTACAAATTTCCTGAGTGGATCTGTTGTATCCAAATCACTAATTTTTGATATTATGGCCCTAATGATCGTATGCAAACAAGCGATAATAATTCAATTTGTATTAGGAAATTGGTCCTACGATCGTAAGAACATCTGTTGTATAAATCAGTTGAACGCCAATTTCTCGCACATAGTCGTATGTGCCGGCTTCACACGATATAGTTTGGATAGCTGCCGCCAAATTTGCAAGCAAACTATTCTGATCGATGTCGCCACAATCTGCCAGGGTGACATATGAGTTATTGATCGCCCAAATGAATAGTCCGGAATAGTTGCTGACGAACCCCACGATACCCGGATCTTATCATTGCTTACTTCTCTCTAGCTGTTCGGTTTGCTGATCGCTTCATTGGCATCCTGAATATGACTAAGCAACATTTATTCTATAACCTTTGTACATAGTTCATTAACCCTAAAGAAATGATGCTTCTAGAAATTTAATCCTTTTTGTGTAGGATTCTGGACAAACAAGTATGTGGACATGTTTGCTAAAAAACAAATATAACATAAATTTAAATGTGTATATTCGACGAAGACATAAAGAATATGTAAATAATGCTCGTAATATTTTCACGAACAATGAAACACGAAACGTCGGAAAGTTTCAATATCTAAAATGTTATTAAGCTTTAATAAATTGTATATTTGTCCTTTCGCGAGACAGACACATCAAATATAATATAGTACTTTAAATCTAAACTCTTTCTTGAATAAACATATTGTATTTGTAGATTTTATAAAATTAAATTATGAAACCATATAAATATAACAAATAAAATAACAATCAGTCATTGTATTTATTAATATATCTCTATAAAATAAATTCCATCAATTTTCATGGATAATCCAGTCAATAAAATTTATATTAGGCAAGGTTATACAAAGATTTAATTACAATCGTTTAAACGGCATTAATTAAGATTTCGCAAGTCATTAAATCAATTGAAAGCGTCTTTTTGATATAATATCTGCGACGTAGTCAAGGTGTGCACGTGCCTTGTGTGTTGGAGCTCTCTGAAAAAGGAACAGTGGAGTGTGTAGTGTCGTTGTCGTGTACTAGCCGGGTCGGCGCTCATTAGGGGCCAGCCTAATGATGCACCTGCTTGTTAGCCCAGTCATTCCGTCACCTCATAAAAAGCTTTGTCTAGCGCCCGTGTAGTGCTCAGGGAAAGCGCACACTCAGCGAGACAGCGAATCGAATTAATGATGTAAAACAAACGACGCTCAACGTTTTTTTTTATTTCTTGTAATGATTAAAACGGGTATTTAATTGAAGTAACAATCGACTGTTCAACAAAAATAATCTTACAGTGATATAAACAAAATATCAATTCATTAAAAACAGTCAGCTGTTTACTTTAAGAAAATTATGACGTGCCATATTATATTCTTGTTTGTTGTAAAGAAAATAACGCTCAATATCTGATTAGATAAGAACGGTAAGTAGTAAGTACACCTTGTGGCAGAACTTGTCGGGTATTAAGATGTCTTGAAAATTCCCGAAATTGGGTCGCCTGCTATACGGGGAAAATGACAATATAAAGTCAGTTAAAGCAATGATGCTACTCTACAATAAATTGAACATTTTGTGTGACAGTTGGTTAAATGCTAAATTTAAAAGTCGTTCGATTAAAACAACAGTTTATCAGCTCTGTTATAACTTTTAATAATAATAGCAATTATTACTTATCGATAATAGGAATAGACTGTTAGTAATACGAATGATACGAAAGGTATAACGATATTTGTTAGCATGTCCCTGAAATCGGAAAATTTAAATATTCCCATTATTCTTGAGTTTAAGTTTATTATTGTAAATTTGCCTTTTAAATATCCAACTGCAGGTCGTAGTTGTTGAGTTAATCTGCTAAATCAGTCACGACAATCTTATCTCACCGAATCTGCATAAGATTTTGATGATGCGAGCGAGGGGATACATATTTTTACAACTGATAAGAAAATTCGCATGCTATGTTGCGCGTGAATTCTCCATGAATATAAATAAACTTCTCCATGAATATAAATAAACTTTATTCTAATGTTATGATAAACAATATTGAATCGAATATCGATTTAGGGTGCATTTTGTCTCATGACACAGATATAATTTAAAGTGGAGAT
>DWQT01004047.1:0-11685 GCA_018244895.1 Myscelus amystis hages | reverse complement strand
AATTTATAAGGCAAGAACTTTCTATCAGAAATTTATAGGAGTGAAAATCAAGATGTAATTAGCGAATAAAACAGTTAAATGGTAACTACTTTCACATCAACTCTGAATTCTATTGCTAAGATATGATGTCAAATGATTAAGTGGGAGATCTTGGTTCGATGTGAAGTTGCCCGACTTCTGATATACTGATGTATCTTTCTCTTTTGTATAAATAACTCACCATAGATATAATTATGAAAGACAAAGAATTAATGTAATAAATGGTTAGCCTAATGAAATGTTTTTATTCAGACCTTTACGGTACGTTACTTTGGTAGCAGTAGACATTCTAACTTACAAGGCAATGGCGACGTGGGCGGAGGCCCGGCCTCGTAATTATAAGATTTGCTTTTTCTTTACCGACCTCACTTAATTTTGCGTACAACCACAAATTGCTGTTTGCTGGGAGCGGTACATGTACTCCTATATTCATTTACAAAGACTTCATTACGCTTTATAACAATTTCGTGGATTAAAACAATAAATGAATTGTTTTGGAGCGTATTTTTTTCTTAATTCGCGCTAATTATACCATCTCCTTTTATGCCTGTTGTAGTTGCGTTATAGAGTTCGAAATAAAAGAGAAAGAAATATCTAAAGGTATTGTGTATTATTTTTTACGTATTAAGAAGGAAAGAGAATTTATTTAATTAAGAATTCATTAAATTATAATAATATTGGATTAATAGTTCGCTTATTATTCATTACGACCTATGCCCGTGGTACATAGCGCGTAATTCCTGATCCCGTGTGAATTTCGGTATAAAACGTAACCTCTCTTTCACCGAAAGTCCCATTAAAATCGGTTTAGCCGTTGCCGAGATTAGCCCGGACGGACAAAAAAAAAACAAACAGACAGATAGACCAAAGTTTAACAAGCTTGGTCATGTTTTAGTATGATATAAATAACTATAAACACTTGAGAAAATTCAATTATTTTCAAATCATAGACAGACATTTAAATATCTTTTATATGTACATATCTATACATACACCGAAATCGTATTTAATAGCGATGTACCTACATATGCTGTAATTACTGGCAGATGAAGACTGTACTAGCAGCTGTTACCACAAAAAACTAGAAAAATGCAATATATAAATCTGATTTTTACACTAGTATGATGTTCACGTTACTGTGACAAGATGATAATTCAAACCTTTCAATACCATGCGATCCTGAACTGAAACGTACCTGAGTTTCAGAAGTCACATCCAGTTGCAATGTGTGTAGACGCCCGGAGCAATCTTCTTTTAACAAGTCAGCGTCAATATTGCCGGCCTTGGTCTGGAAGCCAGCGAACACGTGGTAACCCAAATCGTCGAGCCTCCTCGCTAACGCATTACCGAGCACGTTGTCGCAGCCGGTCACCAACACCGCTTTCCCCGCCGCCGTAACCTGTCACATACACATTCGGTCATTTATTAATAATAAACCATGCGTCAATATTTATCACCCTTATCTTATACTTTGCGAAATACAAAAGAGAGAATCAATGTGAGCCTGTTTCTCCATAATGAACCATCATAATTATAAAAATGAAATTACATGTTATTGGAAACATGCAAAATTGTTTTTGAGTATGTTTATATACAACCTTAATGCGTGATGCCAATATTCCAAAAATTCATGGTAATTGACGCCGATCTATAGGACTTGACGGGTCTAGTACTCTTTCTAGTGGTAACAGGCAGGCGACAAAATAAACTTCTCGTTGAAAATAGACGACGACAGCTTGATTGATGTCATTTATAATAAATGTTGAATGAATATTTTATTCAAGCTTTAGAAGTAACTTGCCTTTGCGTGACGCAATGACACTCGAGGTTAACTATTTCGGTTGCCTTACTATTAATACTGAAGCGTACGTTTCTCTCGTTGTTTTGAATCAAATCGGAGAATTTGTCTTCTTAATGAGTGTAGTTATACACAACTATATATAGTATACGTATGCTTAAATTTTATACTAGAATTGACCTTGAATACGCTCCTTACCTTTCAACTTTCTATTGATATATCAGCCAGTCGGTGCAAATATGATTTGAGACATACGAAACGAGATATATTCAAAACAATTTTCGCGATCTTTGAATATTCTAAGGACGCTCACCATTACCTTGTGAGATTTTGAAGATTACTTAAACAAGTCACAGTAAAGGTTGATGCAAATGTGCAAGTTATTCCATTTAATTCCTAGGTTGATCTCTTTTTTTCATACTCCACTGTACTAATACGCATTTCAAGGATTATGTAAGAGCAATTTGTTAATTTTAGTATAAACAGAAACTGGATCGACAATCATTTTGCGCTTACTGAACAACATTTTTAATAGTGAACATAATTGGACGTGAATGAACATAATTTTAAAGTTAGTAAATATACCTATATATAAATAAGAATTTTATGTAGCAAAGTCTATTCTATGGAAAAGATCGTTAACCTATTTTTAAATTGGACTTTCGAATGGAATGGATGACGTAAGTGATTCTCCCAACGTTGGCACAACACGCTGCAAGCGCTTCACATTTGTCGAAATAAAACTTAAAGTATGTTGATCTAGATATCTTAAATGGCATGTGTAATTAACAAGGAATTAATAATAAGTCTAAAAATGTATCGCAAATCGATTAATGATTCCTTGAGCCGCAGGTTAACTTTAAATTACTCTGATGAGTACAATACTAAATTAATTACTCTGATGAGTTACCTAACGGTAACGACCCGATTACAACTGCTTAACGTGTTAACATGAAATCGCACGTAAAAACTTGTCACCAGCGATGGCCTATGGCGCGCCACTTTTTACAAAACTAGACCATATTAAAATATGTACAGTGTCACGTTTCAGATTTTTATAATAATGTGAAAGGCACTTCAGATAGTCAGCTGTTTATAGAAAAACGTAACACCACCGATGGTGCTAATGTAAAATGAAGAGTTGTTTGAATATCAGTTATGCACATTAACAAACATTTGGCGTTAATTAGTAAATACGCCCTAATTCCTCTAGAGAAACACAATTAGAACGGAAGTCCCGTCGGTCCTCAACAGGTACAATACAACAGGGATACGAATAAAACACCATTTCCTCTATATTAATTTACCCTCTGATTTTTTCAGAGAATCGCAAACGTGCTTCATTTGATTTCTAATGACGTATTATGAAAAACAATGTGTATAAAGTTGGCAGAGGAGTTCAAACTTTATTGATTCAAATTTTTATCACACGAATAAAACATACTCATAATTAACTTATATTCAATATTTGCACTCGTAGATGGTCATTAAATAAAATATTTTTATTGTATTACGAAGTTTATTTACGCAATATGGTTGTAGGTACTGAAAATGTGTTGACTTATTTTTTTAATTTAACGAAATGTCGTTCATAAAAATTCAATTGTGTTTTTGAAACACCATTCAAAATAGTCGACACTGTTTTGATAGGTGAAACGTCTGAAACACATTAATGTAGAGTAGTAACCAGGAGAAAATAAATAAATTGAGATCAGCGTAGCGATGAATCTTATTGCGTTTTAAATTTTACGTGTGGTCTGTAGTTTTATGAAACTACGTATTTAAGAGAAACAAGTTAATACCTATTCGCAGCTCATATTTTTTAAAAAGACCCTCAAGTATTGTCTGTTAAACCACTGTGAATATTAAAACTATAAACGACGAAGCTTTTGTATACACCGCATTGAGTAACCCTGTCCATCGCAGTTACTAGAAAGTCGATTGTACACAAGTGATGTACTACAAGGCAGTGTGAGACATAATCAGTGATAGTCTAGTCTCGGTTTCAGTCTCTCACTCTGGGAGTTTGGTTTCAAATCCTGACCCTGACTTTATAAAGTGTAAAACGTAGTAACGTTTTATAACATAAAATACGAAATTTGCTATACTAGTGAAGAAAAACATCGTGAGGATATCTACATATACCTTGAGACTTTTTTCGAATTCGAGAGCATACAATATTTTCGAGTTGATGGACTACGGCTTTACCATCTCACTATGAAATAAGATTCGCGGCTGACATTGAAACAACAAACGGATCGCACAAAGACAAGCTGACAAGGTCTGTAATGGCCGTTCATGCCTGCCTGTATTCCCGTAGAGAGATAAAAAAATACGAACGATAAAATATATAAAGGCGAATTGTGGTCTGTAACTCATTATCATCCGAAATGTTATTTGTACAATGAATTTCCTGCGGCGTATACTGGTTTTAGAAACATTGAATTAGATTTACTTTCACAGAGTGGAAATAGAAATTCTTTTCATGACTGAATATTTGTTATATATTTATTAAATAAGAAGAGTACCGACTTATAATTAAATGAGTAAGATTTATTTAGTGTTATAATTACTTTGCTTTTTTCTTTTTAATAATAGTTCTTGTAAGGTTTTTCATTTGAATATATGTACATAGCTGAATGCTTTCTAAAGGTTAAATCATTTTTAAAATGACCTTATTTTGTCGATGTGATAAGACTTTTGAGTTTTCACTTTAATTACTCAAGACTTCTATATAATTTACTTTCATTCGACCATTGCCATACATATTTTTAAAAACACTAAAATATCATCTGAAATGCAACAGTATACAGTGCAGCAGCATAGCATTGAACATGTGGCATTATCGAAACTGCAACATAAAAAGTAATCCAAAATATTGTAAAACAATTGTAATCACTAGACTGACATTTAAATCTTTATTAAATTTTCGAAGAAATTCGGCACTAAAACTTTTTTCAAGTGTCCTATACAAATTCTGTTACATGCCCGTGCATGTGTGTACCGTACCGTGTATCGCACGAAATTTATCACAAATGTACCTACAACTCAAAAACTTCAATTTCATACTTTGCCTGGATCTATAAATCAGTCCACAAAGAAAACTATTAATGTATGTTGATGAACGCTTGAGTTTTGTGAAAAATTATTGCAAACAAATCTTACGACAGGCTCTGACGACGCATTTCGATTTCCAGCTGACTCTGCAGACAGTCAAGAAGGATCCAACGCGTAGCAGGTGACCACGGCTAGCAGAGTTATGGAAGGATGCGAAAGCGTTTAGGAGGAGCTCCTTCGAATCTTAAACCCCGTCTTCTCAACAGACATCTGCATATAGCCCCGTATCCAAAACTTACTTAGATAAACGTTATTGCAGATATTATTTTTAAATAAAAACTGCAAGAGAGACAAGAGATATTTCATTTTCACGCTTTATACAATTGCCTTATTTTAACTAAAAGGAGTACATATTGACATCCAATCGTACAGTGTCTTTAACAGTAATTGCTATACTGTAGTTATGCAAGGAGCTCAAAACGTAAGGCTTGAAGCTAATCCACGAGATGGCATGTATACCTGGCACACGTGGTATGCGTACCTGACTGTCGTTTCCGACATTAATATCTGACACACCCACGCGTAAGGAAGCAACCTCTTCCATGCGGTTATAAAAATGTTTATAGAATAATATCGGAAAATATTCCGTGGAAACTAGTTCATTGCTTAAAACAACTCTGGTTGCTTATAGAATAAACGGTCTCGTGATTTACATTATTATGCAGAGATAAGCAAACTTATTATTTTTGTATACGTTGGTTATTTTGTATCCTCATCTTTGTACACATTGAACTTTTAAGTGCTCTCTATGTATCTAATGCATGCTTAAAATAGTATTAAATTGAAACTACTGTTATATAACAGTTTTGCTTTCAAAAGATGTAATTCTTACCTATTCCTATATAAGTAACTTTTGTGGTCATAAAATAAAAGAAAGTAAATCAGCGAAAATGATTAGTCCATTGAAATAGTCTCATATTAATATGTTTGCTATCACATCTTTTACTATACGAGTCCGTGTCTGCTACTCTATCAGACGTGGGCGAGTCAGCGCCTTACAAGGGCTATTTCAAAGTTCTCCTTATTTATCTTAACTTTATATTAGCATTTTTCCGAGAGCAAGCGATCCATTGGAGGCTATTTAGAGAACTGAGACAATTCTGATCCTATTACTCCTTCCTTCATTGGAAATGACTCAAAACATTCTGCAATATAAGACATCTATTAAAGTTTAAAGCCTATTTATATTTTAATCGAAGTGAAAACAAATCAACCGAAATGCTTTGTACCAACGAATGAAACGATATTTGGTCTTCTGTAAATGCAAAACTTCCCACATCGTAAGTGCAAATATCAATACAAAATGTAAAGCTATATTTTGATATAAAATCAACAGCAATCTTAGATACGTAGAACTTTGAATGTATTCTTGTATGCATAAGTTTAGATTTATTATTCCGTGAGATATTTGCGGAACGGCTGCTATACGAGCATGTTCGGGTAGGCGCCTCCGAACGACCGAGTCGCTATTATTAGATTCCCATTCATAACCGACCGTTGTAATAGTACCTACTCCATGTACCCTTATTTCTTTGATTTATATTACTCGGATAGGTATCGGCGAATGGGGTATTCTATCCTTTTCTTTTGAAATAGATATACTTTTGGCACTACTGGTACGTTTATGTATTACTTTTTTATAAAACAAACGCTGCATTTGACATCGCTTTTGAAAACAGGTTAAATCGTAAAATACATAATTTATACCGTACATTCGACGCTCATGCCACGTTTTAGCCTCACTTTTTCATTTCACTTGTCATTGCAGTTGTCCGCCCACTTCACTAGCTATTTCTGAAGATTATTGTAGGCAATGTATTTATTAAAATTAGTGAGTAGGTTACTTGGCATACGAAAAGAAAAGCAACGAAGTAAAATGATTCATTCGAAATGAATACGCCCACACATATACATAGATAGAGGTACAACATAACTAGGTCAAGAAATGGATTTGTAACGATTCTGTAAGAAGTATTCATTACAAGCGGATCATGTTCAGCATTATGCTGCTTGGCCAGGATACAATGAACATAGCGACAAATGTAGTTGTAATCTTAAAAGGGTAGTTGATAGGACAAATTTACAATTCGACCGCAGACGTACTGCCGAAATAACAATTTCTATCGGAAACAGTTGTTATTACAACAATTTGTATTTCGATTGGAAGATTGCCGTCGCTGGTCCATGTGTAGCAACGAACCTGTGACCAACCATCTATAGAACACATATTAACTAATACTAACTGCACCTATAGTAACTAACGTCCATTACTACCCCTATCAGAGTTTGGTTGTAGATGTCTAGGGTCATCTATGCGTGCCTACTGTCTGCTTCCTTACTACTTTCTTCATGTAAAAAAGATTAATCTTCTTGCCATTGTTCAATCCTTGTCTAGCACTTAAAATGTTTTACACTATTGGTGTGATCTATTGACTGGTGGTTGGTGGTTACATGTTCAAAGTTTGAAACAAATTTACTGATTTGAAATGGAGTCAGGCCGTCACGCTTCAATTCTCACAACGCCAGCGATTATAAACGGAGAGAGCTGTTGAACTTGTTGACATGAAGTGGGTTGTAATGGTTGAATTCAGTCGAGCCTTAAACAAAAGCGTCACTTCCAGCCTACATTATTCGTCGATGCGAATGTTGCATTCAGTCACAAGATATGTATTTAATAGGTAAGCTATATTCCTCCACACTCCTTAAAATAGTTTTCTTTTGACCAACTTAGGCTAAAATGATTCCAAACAACGCTTACTGATAAACATAAGGTACATACCGCGTCGCAAATTTCAACGGAACAAAATCACGTCTACAAAAGTAGTGATTTACACTACAATAGTTGCTTACCAAGAAACGTATTAAATGTGTTATTATTCTTACCTGTAAGTTATGGTAAAACCATAGAGAGCCCGTGACGGAGATGGCGAACCACAAGAAGAGAGTGAACACAGATATTTGGCTGATGTGGAAAGCGTTAAGCAGGGTAGACAGTACGACTGCGAGAGCGTGACATAACACTATCGGCAGGGCGCAGCGGTCGATAATGTCCCATGGAACTTCCTGTAACAACAAAATATTTGTTCACAACTTTATTCCAGAGTTACCAATGATTTACTACGTTTTATGTAACGCAATTAGCACTATGATACGAATTACTTATATAATATTGTTCATAATTATAGAGCTAGAGATACTTTGAAATGATTGAATTATTTAATATAGTAACATATATGTTATGTTATTACTTTTACAATATTTGAGGAATTGGGGGTTGTTATAGAAAGCTTCTATTCACAAAGCAGAACGTTGTATAATATTTATCCCTATAATTTTTATAATGAAGCTCTTTCATAAATATAGGATCGACCTGGGTTGTGAAAGTCCAACAAGTTCAAAATTACTTTAATTTTAGGTTATTCTAAAGTCCTATTTTAGTCCTATTTTAAATGAGGGCGCAATAAAGTATATTTATAGTATGAAATAATTGTTATAAATATACTTTATTATGGCAGACACGGTAGGAAACAATAGAAACGTTTCACATATTATGTACTTTGTAGATAATAAGATGTTCACAAGCGCGCGAAATTTGCCGCACGTAGAGCGACGTTGAAACTATGAACATTCGATAGGAAATAAAACTAAAAACGATTCTGAGATGTAATTAGATCTCCAGACCCATAAACATATTAGTTCAAAGTTATTTATTACGTTAAATGAATACAGAGAGGAACATTTACTATCTTTAAACTTATGGTATAATCACGTTATAAATAGAAAACGAAATTGTCTCTTTATTAGCCGACTAGCTGTACGCGAGACTTCATCCGCGTTTGAATTTAACAAAAAAGTTATTGTTGAAATTTTAAAATAAAAGTAATCGTATTTACTCCGTGTTACATCAGCTATCTGCCAGTGAAAGTCCCGTCAAAATCGGTCCAGCCGTTCCAGAGTTTAGCCGGAACAAACAAACAGACAAAAATTGTAAAAAATGTTATTCTGGTATATGTACCGTTTACATACATATATAATATGCATTTAGTAAAAAGCGATTATTTTAATATTACAAACAGACGTCTATATGTATAGATGTATATATAGATAAGGTACATACATACATTGATCTTTTACTCTTATCATTGTCGTTATAATGTTCCCCCATTTTTTATCCCGTTCAATACAAAATTCATGTTTCAAGTTGTTTCAATTAAAAAGTTATTAAAATGCATATAGGTCAATAAACAATGCTCTTTCCAACGCTCGGCGTTAAAATAAAATCGATAGTCGCAACTGGAAATACAATTTACTTAAGAAGTTAAGGAAAATTAAGTTACAGATTTTATGTCCATAAGTCGTTTCTTTGTGCTTTGTTACCTTCAAGCTTAGCTTTCAGTTTCCAGTTACGGGAGTCTGGATTTTGAAATATAACGCATATACATTATGTACCTGTATTTTTGAGTTCATATGTGATTCGTTTCGGTAAAGCAATCTTTGTATGTAGTTTTAGTAACGAACGCTTTAAACTCTGTCACTTACGAGGTCGTTAGTTATTGTGTAAGCAGGATTTTTTGATTTTGTTCATCCTGCATACACTTTATAAAACTCTGAATTCTAAAAAGCGTAAACTGTAGTCTTATGTTGCATAGAATTACCTATAACCTGAAGTAAAAACATGGTTTAATATATAAATATCTGCTCAAATAATTATTGGAACTTTACGAGATTCACAACATATCAGATCAGCACAGTGACAATAAATATCGTACACATTTGCCGTACACAATGATTTTGGCATTAATATATTTTACTTCCTAACGTTGCAAGGTATTATAATTATGAGTAGTGAAGTCGCGAGAGGACTTTGTAATTATAATGTTCGTCCCCCTTAATTATAAAGTCTCGGAGACTTCAATAACAAGACTGCGGGTGATGGTTAGATAAAACCCGCATGCTCCCACACTGGTAATTAATCTGCAAGTCGCTAGACAAAGGATCATAGTTTAACGTAACTTCGATCTGACTTCATCAGATAAGGATTTTAATTTAAGTTTTGGGCTTTTGCAGTTCCGTTAAGCCCATTGTGCGAGAACGAAAATCCGACCGACGATCCGGCTCAATGGACCAAAAGCCTTCGCGTTTTGATTACATTAGGCGTACTGACTCTTGAATTTTGAGTTAGATATAAATAAAATATAGAGGTTGTTTCAAGTAATCGCTTAAAATGTAAAGTTTGGTGACGAATGCATTAATTTGATACATTACACAGCACACCCAGTCATGAACGTACAAAGGTGAAATTTGAAAATTACTAAAGTTAATTATTATTGTCCATCTGTATTTTTTTAGTATTTATCTATTCATTATTCCAAACCTGATTCTTTAAAAATAGTAATGGAACTTATAAACTTATTTCTCGATGGATATCGAATTGCGAAAAGACAATCGTTATTTTGAATTCACTTCAATATCCTTGAAGTTTAGGGTTTTATTAAGGTTTTAGGCTTTTCTATAGTCTTATAGTCTATTATATTTCAGATCCGCTAACTTCCTTGCTTCGGAAACCTTGATTTCAAGGACGTTCAATATTGTTTTTAATGATACTTTGAGCGAATTGGTCGTAAAGAATAATACGCAGATGTAATTTAATTTTTATTGTATTCGGAAATTAACAATAGTAAATAAAAAAACAGGACAGTGATAATATTATAAGCTAAAAATTAGTATGTGTATAGAATCACTTCCTACCGATCTGATTTGTTTAAAGTACCTTCTAATCTCTCATTATATCTTCTGTCTTACCACATGGTTAGTATACACACTATAATAAAGAAGTATAACTTTAAATAGGAGTTTTGTACTCCCTCAAAGTTGAGGGTAAGAAGTTAAGTCATGGTTCGTTCGTTACGTACCAGTAAGACCAATTAGAGTAAGTGCGGTTAGTGACCCGCGGACTGCGGAATCTGGTCTAGACTAGTTCGTTTAGCTGCGTCAACTAAGCACCGATGACTTCTTCGCATATTACTAACTTAGTAACTAGAATGTAATTAGAATTATTTGTGTAAAATTGGTTTACGAATTGATACGCGGTATGTACCTTATAATGGATAAAACAATTGGAATTTGCAATATATTTTTCCGCTGCGAAACAACTACCGACTTTTTAGTGAAGTATTGTTTTTCTCAATATTCTGCTACTTAAATTATGATTTATCAATATTATTGTGTTTTTTTATTAATATTGAATTGACTATAAAAAGTAATTTGTAGTTATGTTTCAAAAAAACCTCTAACCGGATAAGGATGAGATTTAGAGAGTATCATTTAACAATTAGTTACGAGTACGTATAAATATGGCAAGAAATACTTTCTTTTAAATTATTCGCGTCTATTTGAATTTAGAAGCGGTGAAAACTCGACTTACGGTTGGCTCGTTAGAAATGGCAATTAGAAGCAGTGCGGAGTTTTATTACTGCGGAGTCTGGTCTAGACTCGTCCGTTTAGCCGCGTCTAATGATACAGCTAATTACTAACGATTCGTACGGCTTTGTGTAGTGTCTGTAAAGTAACCTAGCTTTTATCGATAATCTACATCGATAAGATTCGCCGCAGTGTTCTATTCAAATTGGATGGAGATATCAAAATATTAGATAGATATACTCGTATTTCAGTAGTGTTAGTAATAAATAAAAATGATTCGGATAACTCTACACACTGATTCCAAATGAGGT
>DWQT01004046.1:0-11686 GCA_018244895.1 Myscelus amystis hages | reverse complement strand
ATTAAAACACTTGCTTATTACCAAGTAATGACTACAGAAAAATTAACTTATATTTAAACTGGACATTCAAAATCAAGATAACGTGCTGTAAACCTACTGAAGGTGTTAACTACTTAGTAGTCTGTTGGACGAATTACTAATCTTGTCTGTATTCATGCGTATTCTGACAAACCCTAACCCGAAGAGAATGATGCGATATAACAAATGATTTTATACTCCACAATGCTTGTGCGCCCAGTGGCGCGGAAATTGGCGTCGGTGTTGAACAGTGCACGTGTGCTGGGGTTCGATTCCCCGCGAATACTGTCAGACACAAATAACAGATGTCAACTAAAATTTGTTGCTATTGTTTTCGGTTTAGAAAATTGTTACCAATATCCTTATTTGGTTTCACTAAAGGCGTCACAAGTACTTATAATCGATTTTATTAATTACTAGCTTAGCATAGAAATATAGCATATTAATAATATAATAATAGCATATTAATTTTAGCATAGAAATCGGAGTAAAACAGTTCCCTTTTCCTATATTGAGAAAATTTCTTGCTATCTTTGGAATATCTAAATTCATATGCTACATCTTTACTTACTGTCATTAAGAAAGTCTGAATTGCAACGCGTACTAAACCGCGGACAAAAGCTAGTTATATATGTAAACGTTCCTCTTGAATCACTCTATCTATTAAAAAAAACCGCATCAGAATCCATTGCATAGTTTTAAAGATCTACGCATACACAGGGACAGGAAGCGAAAGCGACTTTGTTTTATACTATGTAAGGATCTTCAGTATATTGATATTTTTAAATATAAATATCGTTTATTATTTTTTGTTTAAAATTATTTAAAAAAACATGTATTCGTTTAGCGATCAATCAATTCATAAATATTAGCTGACCGGCTTCTTAAGTGACCTATACCAAAGAGCGTTGTATGGAGTGTGAAAAGGTGTATGGCTATTTGAAGGTATACCTACATTAGGACCGGTGACAAATGTGGCGCGCCGGCCTGCCCGCCGACAAAGCAGACCAAACAAAAATTCGCCACATCAATCGCTCGCCGAAAAACTAGGCAAATGCAAAACACAGTTGCCATGACAACGGTACATAGCAAGGCTTTCCCAATCCCAAAATAAAATGACAAAATCTAAGAAATAATATATCCAAAATGTTGCGCCTCGCTTTGCTAGGATTCGAATGTTTTTGTCAAAAATATTTGTTTTCAAACCTAATTGGATTTTTTTATTAAAAGCGATTGTGTATTTCTCGAACTGAGTTGTCTGTATGGAACAAACCTTTGCTTAGGTTAAAATATTTATTAATAAAATCTTCTAACATGGACTAAATTTTGAAACTAGATTGTAATCGTAAAAATATCAATATTCCAATGTTGTACACGTTGACTTAATTAGGTACGATTAAAAAGGCGATCAACATGATTATAGATACTCAATTAATGAGATTATAATTTATATGCACCCTCAGTGTAACTACAAATTATATTAATTCCATATCTTCTGAATCCACATGATTTCTGATTGACTTTTACCAAAAAGTTTGGTTACCCTACGTTATAATCTAATAAACTCATGTCTGTAACTAGACAGCGAGGTGTGTTCATTGTGAATCGCTTTCCAAAAGCAAAAAGGGGCGGGGCCTGAGCGCGGCGGCGGGGCCGACAAAGGGATCTGTCGGCGCCTTTGCCGGTTCAAGTGCTTTATTCGGCGGTTGACAAGATGTTTGTTGTGTGATTTCTACGCTGAAATGTTTATTTGTCCATAACTCAACACCGGTGCCTTTGAAGTCGCAGCCACTTTGTTAAATAATAACTACAATATCAGTTTTATTAAATGCCGGAGGCGAATGCGATAACAGTCATCATGGTTAAGTTAACTTTCAAAATTATTTCATTGGAAACAATGTTTTAATCTCATAAGCGTTTTAGCTGACGACACGATAACGATAGGACGAATGAATAATATAACTTCTCTTAAATGATACAATATAGTTACGTAATAATAAACAATTATTTTAAATGTAAGGGCATTTCCTTAATTTGTATGCCGTAAAAGGTGAAATACGGATTAAAGTAATAACAATATAACATCTTTCAATGTTTTTTTTTATAACATGGAAGTAGCAGATGAGCATGCAGTCCACCTAATGATAGGTCCTATCTCAGGTCGACCACTACCGCTGAGGACTAAGCTGGAATGCCTCTAAAAAGTATGTCTCCCTTACCACATTGTCTTTTGACGACGCAAGCGAAAACGCCGGTGATAGCTAGTTATGACAATATTAATGTTTTTAGCCACAGAGGTTAGCAGCCTAATACTGGCTAGCTTCTAATCGTCAGCCTAGGTAAGGCAGCTGACCGTGTAACATGGAAGCTACTAATGAGCGTGGAAGACAGCACGAATGAGATTCTGTTTAAAATTCGAACCACGAATATTGTCTATGGGTTTCCTCTGCAGCGGTTAATACTGGTTTTATAGCTTGTGTTCATTTTATCATGCAACTTTATGACACAAACTTTTTTAAATAGAGACGCATTGTTTTCTAATTCAAAGTTGAAAGCCGAGAAACCTTAGAAGAAATGCGAGGAAAACTGAAATCACTATTGACAAAAATGTTAACGTGTAATTTGGTTTAATTTTATTACGATACCCTTTCACGTGTGACATTACGCGTGCTTGGGAACGTCGATCGATCACAATGTTTACGAGGCTCCGTGTAATACGTAAAAAGCGTCGCTGACATATTAAGATGGATGCGCGCTTAGCTGTTCAATCCTTGCCACGAGTAATTCTAAACAGCACTCCAGTGTACATTGTCATTTGTCCGTACCAATTACGTTTGCTGCCCTCAAACAACTCTGTATTTAATTTAGTTATACACTAGCTTCTGCCCGCGGCCTCGCGCGTGTTGAATTCGGAGTAAAACAATTCCCCTTTCCCTACACCGTGAAAATTTCCTGCTATCTTTGGAATATCTAAATTCATATGCTACATTTTTACTTATTGCCATTAAGAAATTCTGAATTGTAACGCGTGCGAAGCCGCGGACAAACGCTAGTTATACTTGTAAACCTTCCGTTTGAATCACTCTATCTATTAAAAAAGACCGCATCAAAATCCGTTGCGTAATTTTAAAGATCTACGCATTTTGATCTACTACGACTTTGTTTTATACTATGTAAAAGAAGATAAGAATTACAAATAAATTTATTAATAGGAATCGTAATTATTCTCGATGTTGGAGTAAGAATGAATAACACGATTTAAAAGTTATGAATAAAGACTTTGTGATTGACATGAATTAATCTTTCGCAATTGCCAAACGGCACTTTCTGTCCTTAAATACAACGTTAATGACCTAATTATGGTGATTATTGGAATTCAAGAAGTAAACAGATAGCCTAGTGGTTTAAAATTCAGCCTCCTAATCCGATGGTCTGGGTTCCCGACAAGCATGTTTAATTTGTTACGGGCGATTTGAAATTTAAATATTGCTCGCTATAACGGCCAAGAAAAACATCGTGAGGAAACCTTCATACTTTGGGTATAAGAATCATGTGTCTGTTAGTCGGAATGTGGCCTGCGTGGTTGACTAAGGCCTAAAACTCTCACTTTGAAATGAGATCGGTGTCCCGCTGTGGACCAATAAAATGTCGGGAGGAAGATTTCAATTCAGATATTTTACCAAAAAGAATTAACATCTAAGATCGAACGCAGACTTTTGCGTTTTCCAAACAGAATTGTAAGTTTTCTAATGACACAGTTACTCATGTATAACGTAGGGGACAGTGAAAGTAATAATAACTTGCTAACCCCTATAGGGCACGTCCCCAAGCAACGGCCCCTCCCAGTTGACCCCAGTGGGGCTGCGGCCGCTTAACTAGTTGCGGTGACGTTTTAGATTCAATTAAATGGCCGCCGCTTGATGTTTTTATTAAAGAGTTTATATTTCAAAAATAGAACGCTTTCTATCCATAAACTATCGTTCTAAATTTGAATTCAAATCGATACAGATATTATTAATTGCACGCAATGAAAGTTATGCATTGTTAAAGTTGTTATTCGGTGTTTTCATCGCTTATCAGACTGATTGTCGTCGAAAGAGAAAAGGCGAGGGAATCTCCCAGCACTCTTTCACAAAATAATATACGTAATGTAATGAATTATTGGAAATAATAAAAGATTTTATTTTAGAAAGTAATAGTTAGTAGAGTTCAGATTCTCATATGGTTTCCATAAATGTATCTATAGTCGTTTCTTGTATTGTAAATGTTGTTTTTAGAAATTGAGGATTAAGTTATTAAAATACAGCGAACTTCTAATTTCCAACTTTTTTTCTTTAGTAAGAATTTCCTTCAAAATTTGGTGTATCTTTGATAAGTTTTAAATTTATTAATTATGTGGCTTAATTATTTAATCTGTATTGTTTAACAATAAAAAAAAACTTTATCCTTGTTGTTGCATGTTTAATTAACTACTATACCTACTATGTATTTCTAAAATGTTTATTATTGAATTAAAATAAGGCCAGTTACAAATGTATTATTAAAAACAACACCACTAAGCAGTTAAGAAATAAAAAAATATTTTAATTATCTATGTTCAATTTAAGAGTTTTTTTTTATTCAACTCCGAATTTTTTGAAATTGGAATTTGTAATATTCGCTGGCCACGCGCATTTTTAACGTGAGTCCCGTGGCGTCGAGGTGTCTACGGCTTAGTGAATGGGTCGGTACAGTGACAATGGGGTGTCAGGCGTATGGATTTATAGCGCATTTTGTCTTTGTGGCCACTTACGAGGAGTCCCGCTTGTGGTCAAATACGAGACAGACCACACAGTGTTGGCGCGAAACGTATTATACATGGTGTTGTTAAATTGTCTTGTAAAGCAAACACCATTTTCGCATCGAACATTAAAACAAGACACATAAGAATGGAACGTTATTAAAAAGAGCACATTTACTTAAATTAAAATAATTGTTTGTGTTCAACCAGAATCATCGATATATAAAATATTTATTATTAAAAAAAATTTTTACTAATATTCGTATTAATAACAGATGTGTTATATAAAAATATTGTAAGGCGTTGATTCCAAACAGTTTATTTATTCAAACTTTCTATTGTTCCACTTAAAACGGATCTCATCTCGAGACGAGAAGGCTTTAAGGCTAAATTCTACCACACTGGCTGAACGCATTGGTAGACTTCATACACCATAGAAAACATGATATTTTACAGAAATTTAAATTTAGAACATCCTGTAGTACACCCACATTTCACATCTCCATTCATACGGCTATCTCCTTCCCCGACATGCGTGGTAATTGTAAATACAATATGCCAAACTCAAAAAACCTAGAACGTATAAAGTTGTCACGCTCTAAGGAAATTCTTCTGAGATCCTCTTCGTATTACAACTCGGGCTTTATACGGGAGATTTATACGTATTTCATAAAGAAATTAAGGCAACATAATGGAATTGCATCATCATTATTTCCATTTGGAGAGGAATTCGAGATTTATGAATGGCTTTCTGCACCGTTTTTAGAATCGATGGATTTTTAATTTTGCATCTGTGTCCAAGCGATTATAGAGATATAGGTAATTAAAAATGACAGATTACACAATATTTTACAACTATAGCGCTCTATGATCTATGGTTAGGACGAGCGAACGAACTTTTTAAATTATAGCATGAAGAATATTTTCTTTGTAATATCTTTCAATAAACATTAAAAAGCAATTCAATAAAGAGTAACATTTCTAAAAAGTAAAACTAAAGTGTCCTTTTGAGGCACGGTTTATAAAACACTGGCGGTGTTGGTGTGACGCCCAATCCTTTGCGCAAAACAGTCAAAAGAAAAAAGAATATTTTGATACTTTACTCGTCTATTATTAGCAAGAGACCAAGACTCTAATCTCAGACATAACAAGGTTTATGCTTAGAATGGATCGAGAAGTCGTTTAAGACTCGATATTCACCATACTTAGATTAAATCGGTAGGTACCACAGGCGAGTAACTATTGCCATGTACCTATATGGTTAACAATGTTTAATTTTCTAAATTTAACACGCAGTTAATATACTTTCTGTGGTCATTGCCGCCTGTTCAAACTCACATTAATATGCAACCACCACTTAGAGAGGCATTGCATAGGAAATTTCGATAATGCGAATCAATTGCAGACATATTCGCGCCAAAAACTCGTAACGAGCGAAACTCTATTCCGTTACTTGGCATAACGTGGGTCTGTCTCTACTTGATATTAAGAAAATAATAATATGACAGTCTAACTGTAGATCGATCATTCGACGCACGAACCACGAGGCGCGATATCACAAAACCTCCAAATAAATTGATCAGACGAAGGCCAAGGAGTCGTGTCATAGCTTGATGAATTGGGCATTGTTACAGATCGACGGACAGACATTCGTACCACTGTGTATTTACGTTGAATTCGGTTAACGGAAAATTTACGAGGGATACATATATTTCTGGAGTTTACTCCGTAAAAAACGATTTGAGTTGTAAAGCCCGGCATGGGAATTTTATAACGAGTAAAATCAAGTGTAACACGAAAGTTGAGGCGTTACGTGGAAAGAGACAAATATATATACCTGTAGGATGTGCGAAAGAATGAGATGGAATACATAAAACAGTGCATCTTATTATTATTATTTTGTAACGTACTTTATGTAATACGCTTTTATTTTTTGTAATAACACTTAAGACTAATTTTCTTTCCTTCATTTCCAAATAGGGAATTAAATGTATGTATTATGGTAACCGGATAACTGCTAAACATACATTAGACGATATAAAATAAGCAGCGATAGGTTAGTGGTTTGAAATTTAGCCTCCCGCTCCGGGAATTGGGTTCAAAATCTCTAAAGGAAAAGTGACTATGTTTGTTTGTTAGTAATATGTTCGTTAAGAAAATTTTGTATGTTTTAAACGTATATTATATAATTTTATTCGTTCAAAACACACTTTGTCATTGCAAAAACAATTGACTATTGCGAGTTAATTATAAAAAACGTTCACGCTCGACCCAGCGACGAGATTAAAACGTGTTTTGAAGTTTTAATTAAAAATGGAGACTTTAACAAGAAGGCTGTAAGCGAAAGAGTTTTATGCAATCATGTTTCAACCGTTTACAACTGCGATAACTATTTTCAACAGTTAATAGGAAACGTTTCTTAGGGTTTATTAATTTTCCTGTTTTAAAATTGTGCTAGTTGGTTACACGGCTTTTTAGCAATATCTTGCGATAATTACAAATCATAATCTTATGCTAAATAAGTAAAGCTTGCACCTACTATAGTGACCAGACCTAATTATTGATAAGAGAGAATAGCTGCTGTAGACGGGAATCGAACCCGGGACTAGGTTGTTATAGTTATAGACCACAGCACCAATGAGTCAGTCAATTAGTGATGAGCAGTAGTAATGCACTTGTGTACGGTCTGATGTAAGAGACAATGAAGATAAAAAATATTGATTTTGCAGCATACGCCACAAAATTGTGCAGAACAAAAAATGTACATGTATGATTTTTACAGCTTTTATTGCCGACTAGCGGCGCCCGCGGTTTCATCCGCGTTTGAATGTAACAAAAAAGTTATTGTTAAAAATTTAAAATAAAAGTAGCCTAATTTTTTTCTTGTTACATCAGCTATCTGCCAGTGAAAGTCCCGTCCAAATCGGTCCAGCCGTTTCAGAGCTTAGCCGTAACAAACAGACAGACAGACAAAAATTGTAAAACAAATGTCATTTTGGTATATGTAAAGTGTTTACATACATATACATTTAGTAAAAGGTGGTCATTTTAATATTACAAACAGACACCACAATTTTATTTATTAGTAGGTATAGATTAAGTTTATTAAATTTTATTTGTTTTTCCATTCATTGAAGCTCTATTTCTAGCTAAAGCTACCGTTCGCTGCGTCTACGCCCATTAAAATTATACAACAGGCTCATCTATTAGAGATACTCTTAATCAGCGTGGTAGACTATGGCCTAAAAACCTCGCCATAAGAGGAGCCAGTCCAGCAGTGGATTAATTAAAAGGGAGGAAAAAATGTGTTAGGAAAATTGCTAGCAGGGAGTTCCATTGGTAACTATCTGCACTAGAAATTAACTGACTCAAACTACAGACGCGTGATACAGAATATATTCGAATTTCAAATTTCAATATCAACGTTTGTATTTCGAACGCGCCCGATCGATCAAACGCGACACAGAAAACGACATATTCCGTAGATTTCGCGTTTTGTTGACTTTCCGAAAAAAGCTTGAATGCGCCGCAATCACTGCCATTGTATTTGAATAAACGTTACGACGATTAGATTGATACTCCGATCAATTTTGCGACGCGACACTTTTTGGGATATCGCTTTTTTGAGATTTGAACTAATCCAGGAAATCGTTTTATTATGTTCGTTTCGCACAACGCTTTCAATTATATTCCTTGTGGTGTTGTCTTCAAACATACGTTCTATTTTTAAATCTTGTAGCGTTCTCAAGTTTTAGTAGGTGCCTGTATCTATTTAAAAAATCTAAAAGTACTGATATATATTGAAAATATAGGTAGAATGAGTTCCCGCAAAAATGTGCAATATAATCCCTTAATTTAATTGTAAACATTGGATATGTTTACAGATATGCGAAAAGCAGTAGTAAGTGCACAGTTATGCGTATATGAAATTTATAATTGGAATATTATGAAGGAACAGTGAGATAGAAGATTGGTATCTATGGAAACATTGACATAATTTAATATTTAGGCGATTCAGGGCGAATATTTTCTGATTTAAATTTAAGCGTTCTCCTAAAGCATATTTTTAAAATGTATGTAAAACATACTAATGTTATTCATGGTCCATATTTCATGTAAAACAATAAAGAAAACCCCAGTGAATTTACCACGGGGTAAACGGACCGACAAACAGATTCGCGGTGTTGCTATTTTAATAAAAACGTTTAATTTAAATGTAGCTATAAATATAAATTACAAAGTTCCCCAGACGAACCCTTACGATTAAATTGCCAAGTCTCCCATAAAGCGTACAAACAACGCATTTCCAGGACATAACTATCGTCAAACCACATGCGTGTATGTATCGAGGGAAAAAAAATGTCGGAACCGCAGCAATCGGTAGAACCATTAAAACAAACATGCCAGCTGCGAGGGACGCGACCACTCGAGCCGAACGCTCGGCCCCCGAGCCCGCCTCCGAGCCACGCACAAAAATCAACATAAATAACATTACACACCCCTATCTCAAAGACTATGACAGCCTTACCGGCGATAACGACGCTAAAGACCCTAAAATCCAAATCGAAGTCAACCTTAAAACAACAAACATAGAACTCGATTTCGCTAACTACAGTTGCTGACTTAACGAAAAAACCGGAGACCCCTTGAAGTGTGCAACAATTGAAAAATATTTCGTCTCTTTCGTCCATTCAATGGCATCGGTTATCCCTCTACTTTTGGGCGCCTTTATTAAATTTATTGTTAAAGGAATGTATATAAAAGTTGCTGAAACGAAAAGGGGCCCAGTCTGTGCGTTCTAACGTGTGTGTTACGAGCTAACGGAGTCCAACCATGCTGTCTGTGGAGCAAAACTATAGCAGACTATTCCGGCCGTGGGATGTGAGTGATAGGAAAAATGACACGGACAATAAAATGCCAAGTGAAAGCACTAGTTTAGAAAATGAAACGAAGGTTAAACGTAAAAAACTGGATGAGAGCAAACGCGAATCTCGCTTGAGGAAAATTCGAGGGACTTTCAAGAGGAGCGTTGCCAACGTGCATCAAGACTCGACTGTTTCTACTACCACTGTCGACTTGGATGATAGTGGAAAGCCTGCTTCTATCGCGTGTACGGAAGGAGTTCAGAACATTTCGTTGGAATCACCGGTGGCAAACTTGAGCTTATGCTGCGACAGGCTGCTGGAAGAACCAAGTAACAAACCCGTTAAGGACGAGATTAAAAGACCAGTCGTATCCAAAGCACCACCCGCTACCAACCTTTACTCACCCACAAACGTATATCCACCAATAATACCTACCTACGATGGTTTCACGGCAGACTACCTACCGACTGACATAGCGCATTCTTTAGGCGTGCCGCCGACTGATCCTTTGCTGCTAGAATCACTAGCCCAAGGATACGCAATGGAGTTGGAATACGCGAGGATACTGCACCAAGAGAACGAGGCGAAGCTTCTGAACGCGCGCAAGCAACGGCCGAAGAAATACAAATGTCCCCATTGCCAAGTGGGGTTTTCAAACAACGGTCAATTGAAAGGTCACATACGCATCCACACGGGCGAGCGGCCGTACAAATGCGACGAGAAGAACTGCGGCAAAACCTTCACGAGGAACGAGGAGTTGACGAGGCATAAGAGGATTCACTCCGGCGTCCGGCCGTTCCCCTGTCCGACGTGCGGGAAGAAATTCGGTAGACGGGATCATTTGAAGAAACACACGCGCACCCATTTTCTTCAAGCGGAAAGAATGATGCCCGTCTTTGTACCGCTTTCCGCTGTACCCCACGTCGCGGGATTTCCTTATCTTTACGGATATTAATCGCGTGTTAACGGTACTTCTATAGCTTTCGACGGATATACAACAGATAATAGATGTAGATAACGCTATTCATACCCTAAAGTTCTTTTGGAATGCGATGGACTTAGAGGATAATGCAAGAATGGATAGTAATCTTTTTTATTATAATTACAATTGCATTGTACAAAATATATGCTATTTATATAAATGTATGATAATAAATACGTCAATATTTTTATACTAAGCAGTTGTTATGTTATTTTTGTATCCTAGAGTTTTTGTCCTTCTACCGACGTCTATTAAATCGATTTTCCTTCATCAAATCTAATTATTTTTTCATACAATATGGTGTAACTTCTTTGAAAATATCATTCTAATTATTTTAATTGTAATATCAATAGCATAATAATTCTTAAATAGGATATTACGGTTTTTACTACTAGGTACTAGGGGTACTACTGGAATGGTTGGAAATATATTTCGCGCTGTTTGAAAAATCATTTCATTATCTACATATATCAATATCATTAACATATTATATGTATTTATATATTGTAATAAATATTTACATAGATTATTTTACTAAATGAAATATGTTACTCATTTTTCGAACATTATTTTTATAAAATTCGACTAGATATTATATACATTTTAATTGCAGATGGTTTATTTCCCGAATAATGCTCTTAGCGGCTATGATCCTGTTTTAAAATCTATACATTTCTTGAGACATTATCTTTAGAGTACATTAGGGCATTACATACATACCGACATACGACTGCCTACTAGAATAAGTAAAAAATTATTTATCATGTAATATAAATATCATAAACCAGTTGAATAATATAGTCAATTAACTGATAGATGTTTCTTACAACTACTATCAAAACATTAGCCGTAAATAGAAGCTACTCGTATGTACAAACATTCATGTTTATTTAAGTATTTAATACATTAAATGAAATCAAAGAACAGAAATGAGTAAAATGTGTCTGTGTCTAGGTATACCTACTATAGTGTTTCCTTGGCTGACACCGACTGCAAAGACAACAATATGTGTACCTACGTATTGAAGAGGAGAAAAGCAAA
>DWQT01004045.1:0-11686 GCA_018244895.1 Myscelus amystis hages | reverse complement strand
GATACAGATTCTTTTAATATAATTATTTCTTGGTTCATTTTTTGAATAATAGCGAGATTAACATTATTTTCTTCATTTTTCTTATCATAAATTTGATTAAGATCTTTGACTAAGGTTGTTTGTGTTATTAACTCACACTCTTTCACATGTAAAGAATTCGTTAATGTATTTATTTCCATGTTCACAGATTCCAATTCCGCTTTTATTTTACTGAATTCTTTGACGAAATTAATTTTTTGCTCTTTTATCCACATATTGTTATCATTAAATTGTTTGATGACCATTTCAAATATAGTTTCGATATTTTTATTTAATGGTAATAAACGATTAATGTCATCTTCTTTAAGAATGTTGTATTGCACTAGTTTACTGCAACCTTCAGTAATAATCTTCTCAAGATCCCGTTCTTTTTTCACAATATCTAATGTGACGGCATTACTTATTTCTTGTATACTTTCCTTTTGTTTCTTCAACAAATCATAATTATTTTCCTTTTCGGTTAACTGCATTTTTAATTGAGTTAAATTAAGATTCATTTTATTAAGTTCGTCGCGAATATTTTTTATATCATTTTCTAATTTTGAACATTTACTACTTTTTCCATTTAAGTCATTTTTAAATTTGTTTTCTACAATATTTAGGATTAAATCAAACACGTATGTACTGTTAAGTCCAAATTGAGTGTCAATCGGTTTCAATAAACTTTCTTTAAATTTCGTAACTATATCTGTGTTAATAGTGTTATATTCTTGTTTACTAAAATGTTGCATATAGTCTTTAATATAAGAAAGCATATTTTTAATTACTGTAAGTTCACTCCCTTGTTCTTGGATTTCTTTTATTTTGCATGAATATTCTTGATTAATATTTTCTAATTGAGATTGCAATTGTTGTTTAACATCTTCGAAATCTCGAAGCTTATTTACTAAATTTTCTACTTCATTGGCATGTTTAGCTAAAATATTGTTATACAATAGTTTCATAACGTCTATAATCTTAACATTATTATCAAGGACTTCTTTTTCAGCACCTGTCATTTCTATGTAATAACTAAAGCAACGAGATTTATCTAGAGCATATATATCTGAATGATTTTCTTTTGGAACGTCAGCTCTGTTACATTTAGCCTCTCCGGTATCGAGATTTTTGGTGTATGAAAAATTATTTGGTTCACAAATGCTATCATCTAACTCCATCTCTTGGACCATAGACAGATTGCTGCGATCCAAGTGATTTTTTATCGTAGTAACTTCTTCTTTTAATTTATTGCAATCTTCTTTGCCTGCATGCAACTCACTCTGTAATGTACAAATAGTGTTGTAACTCGAAGATCTATCGGAGTCGCTGAAACTTCTACTCAGCCTAATATGTGAGTATGATGCCAACTTGTTTCTTAAAGAACTGATTAGTTCATCTTTAGATTTACAAATGGAGCAATCGGTAAATGTTCTAGCTTCTATGTCCATTTGCAGTTGTACACATTTCTCATTAAGTTCCGAATTATTTACTTTTAAGTCATCATGACACTTTTTCAGATCATCTAATTCTGAAATTAGTTCCATAACTTGATTTGAAAAACTGTCATTTTCTTCCTGTAAGGCTGCCATCTCTTTATTTTTATTGTTTAACACTGATTTTAGGTGGTGTAGTTCATTTACTTTGGAAGCATGTTCTCTTTCTAATGTCCCTATTTTTTTCATCAATACATCAGTAGAAGAAATTTCTAGCACAAGATTATTGTATTTTTGCAGAATATTCGACTTTTCGGACTCGACTAATGATAGTTTTTGAGTAAGCAGCTCAATTTCTTTTAAGTTGTTTTCTTGTGAGATATCTTCACCCTTTTTCATTAATTTTACATCAGAAGAGCTGTCAATTTTAATAGGACTAGTTTGAGTGTCTACTACATTGTTCCGCGATTTCACTGTTACTAAGTAATCATCTAACATCGCACGTAGTTTACTGTTCTCTTTTTTGAGTTCTCCCACCTTTTCTTTAATTTCTAAGCTTTCATTCGGACTTATGGCAATCTGAGAATTCAATAAAGTTGAATCTGTTATTGGATTATAATCAAAAGTTTGACAGGCTACTTCTTTACAAACACATACTTGAGTTACGTCAAAGCAAGTCTGGTCATGTCCCGTAAGCGTATTGTCTCCAGAAGTTGTTAATGTAACATTTGTATCTAACATCAAAAGATCTCCATCTAAAATGGACTCATTTTTAAATTTAGCATCTATAGATGTACTATCCAAAGCAACTGGCAGTGAGTATCTTTTTAATCTATCATTTGGTATACAATTTTCATTTTTGAGTACCGTCATGAGTTCCTCTAATTGATTTTTGAACGCTGGTATATCCTTTTGACACACATGGTGCAACCGATTGTGATGATGTTGTAAAAACTTAATCTGGAAACTCAAGGACTTGTTTTCAGCGTATGTCGTAGCAGTCAATGTGGACAAGTTTGTTCTATGATTAACAACTTTCTTATATAACTCGCTACTACTATCTAAGAGAGACCATACCTCGTTTTGTATTTCAATTCGTTCTTTGTTTAAATCTTCATTTTTACTTTCTAACTGTTCAATAATAGACTTTAGTTTCAAATTTTCATTTCTTATCTCTTTCAGTTCCATTTGTACTTTATGACATTCGCAATCTGAGCTCTTTTGATCTATTTTCTTTATAGTATTGGTTGTACTAGAACTCATATCATTAAGCGCTTCATAGTCGTTGGCCAGTATTCTATTACAGGTGAGAGTTACAAGACTTGGTGGAGACTTAAGATCGATATTGGTATCGCATTGAAGTGTTCGTTTATAAGAATTAATATCATTGTTAGTATCAGAAACGAATCTTACATTATCATGGCTATCATTCTGTCTTTTCACTGGTCCAGAATACCGCAACATAATTTTGGCATTTTCTATTTCCAAAGCATACATTTGTTCTTTCATTAAGAAGTCAAGGTTAACGAATTGCTCTTTCCACTGTTTAGCCTTTGTCGCAATATTGTCCATTTCGTTAACTTTATTTTTTAGCTGTTCGCGCATAATAACAAGCATGTCACCACTACCTTCCAAGTCTTCTGCTAACTTCTTATTATCCAGACGTATTTTATCGAGCTTTGCAGTTAGATCTACATTACTTGTTTCCATTCGAGAGATGTCATTCATAAACTGAAGATTTTGTTCTGTTAGCTTTCGAATTTCTTTTTTAGCGTCAGATAATATGGCTTCTAAATTGTCGGTATCATTCTTCTGTGATGTCTCTATATAATTCGCTATTTTACATAAAGTCAATAGAATTTCCTCATAAGTGGTTTCTTCATGGTTGGCTAATTTACAGGAGACAGTATTTTCTATATTGAAATTAGTTGTCATTTCCATAGTTTTCTTTAAAATACTTTCTAAGATTTGATTTCTGTTTTTGGTTATATCATCTTTTTCTTCGCGAACTAATATTAATTCTTTGGTTAAATCTTTAATATTATCTTCTATGTCAGTTATCTGTCTTTTTAATTCTGCGATTTCGAGGTTTTTACATTGAATTTTATTATGATAAATAGTTTGTTTTATTCCTAAAACTTTAGTTAATTTATCTAGTCTATAGTTCAGCTCATTGTAAATCGATGTTCCTTCTCGGAATTCCTGATCAATTTCTTTATTTTCAATTGGTTCTCCTTTATTTAAAATGTCTTTGCTTTCATCTTGCTTTACTTTTTCAGATTCAAATTTCACTACATCATCATCATTTAAACTTTCTATAATATTATCAATTTTCTTTGCAACCCTTGAGTATTCTGATTCAGATATTGTTATAAGATTTATTAATTCTTTTTTTTGCAATTTAATTTCAGATGCAATTTTTTCTAGTCTTGTTAACTCACTATTCAAAGTATTAAAAAATAATACAAAATTATCAATTACGTCAGGGACTTTTTGAATATTTCCTGTTAACAATGTCATAATACTTTGTACTTTAGATATAGCTGATTTGGCTTCCGTAAAATGATCTTGTGTTTCTTCATTTGTTTTGTTAACTGATTCTATTATACTATCTTTCTTCAAGTTTTCTTCTGTTATGTTATTAATTTGATGGCGCATTTCCTCGACTTTTTTTGTATACATTACGGTTGCTTGTTTGTGTTCGCGATCTTTCGTTTCCAAATGTTCATTCAATTGTTCGTTTGCTTTTTTCAGTTCTTCAATTTTTATGAAAAGTTCTTCATTTTTTTTCATAAAAGTATCATTGGATTTTTCCAAGTCGATTAATTTAGTACTGAACTGTTTTTCAATTTCTAAATAATTGTTTTTGTCTCGTACCAATTTATTTATTGTGTTTACATTTCCGTCAATTTGGCATTTAAGTTTTTCTATTTCGTCATTTAAATTTGCAACTTTTTCATTATTATTAGTCTGTTCTTCTTGTACATTACCTTTTTTTCCTGAAATTTCACTATTACATGACTCTTTTAATGTTTTAATTAGTTTATTTTTTGACTCTAGCGCCATTTTGAAAGATCGAATAACATTTATATTTTCATTACTTTTTATTAAGGTTTGGTCATTTGCAATTAAATTTTCTAATTGACCATCGATGTTAGGATCGTCTCGTGAATCTGTTGACTTTACACTTTCGTTGTGAGCTTCAATAATTCTATTTAAAATATTTACAGTATTTTTATATTCCAGTACATCATTTTCTACGCAACAGAGTTTTTCTTTGTAAGTATCTAGCATATTTTGGCATTGCTCATTGCTATTTTGTAAAGAGGTTATTAGTTTTTCATGAGCACAGATGGTAGTTTCTAATTCTCGTATTGTGGCATCTTTTGTTGCAAGTTGTGCTTGTATATCAGTGTTGCTGTCACTGTTTTTTCCTGATATATCATGGGACTCTTCTATAACATTTATAAGTTGTGTGGTATTTTCATTTTTTGCTAACAATGGCCCTGGCGAAATAATTTTATCATTATATTAATAATAATATGACCGTGTCTATTAAAATTGAAGTCGTACATTAAAATACTCAAAACAATGTGTTAGTATATACTCACCAATATTTGTAGACATCGCGTTAGGTTTTCGCTCTTCCAGTAGGGAGAGCAATTCCTCCTCTCTTCTTTTCGCCTTCTTCTTCAATGTTTCATAGCTTACTTCGGCATCTATTAACTTTGTGTTGTAATCTTTACAGACTGTTTCCAATTCCAGCTGTAATACGGTTAATTTTACAGGACTATTAATTTAATACAGTTTATTTATTACAATAAATAAATAAATATAAATAAGAATAAATCATATAAATAAACAGGGTTCCCGTGAATCAAATTACATGTTGTGTTAAAAAAGAATCTTCATGAATTTGTAAATGTACATAAAATGTGCAAAGATAAATGAGTTTATGCAGCTTTACCTTAGCTGACCTAATTATTTTAATTTCCTCTTCAGCTTCTTGTATCTTTTTCTTAAATTCATCCATATCTGAATCTTTTTCTTTGCTCAGTGCATTCATTTTATTTATTTCTTCCTGTAAGTTAGCAACAATAGTCGCGTTTTGTTCCAACTTTTCCATTAGCTCTACCTGGATATTGATAAAAAATATATGGCATGTATATTTGGAATAAGGCATAATTAAATTTAATTATTTTAGAAATTATATTCATGATCAATGAAAGTAACTTTTTATCCCATTAAATACGCACCACACTTGGCGTAAAGATTTTCTCCCTCTCTGTTAACTCCACAATATCCTTTAAACTCTTCTCTGCTTCTTTTGCGTTCTTTCTCAATATACAAGGAGGTGTTTTGGACATCGCTAAAATTGAAAAACAAAAAACCAAAGTAATTTTAAGGAATTAAAAAAAAATAGACTTTCTATTACAATGCGATAATATAGCAACTTTTGAAATCTTGTAATAGTTTGTTTTGTTTCCCTAAGAAGGTTGATAAATAATTTATATTCACCGTAGCATCTGTGATACGGCGACGTGGGACAAGTTGTTGAATCAGTTGAACAATCGTCGTCACTATCTGCAACATACATAGAAAAACTGTTAGCCAATAAAAAAATATAACAAAATTCATCAGCCAGCCATCCCTCGGGCTAAAAGTCCTTGTTTAATCTTTTTTTTTCAATTTGAAGAGTGTAGCAAAGGAGCAAGCAACACTGACAAGTTGCCGCTCCTGTTAACGAGAGACGGATTCAAGAGTACATGACCGTTCTGTATATACATGTTTTTTCACACAACTTACAGCTAGGAGCAAAAAATCATGATCAGAATTGCACTATGATCATTTTATTTATTGGTGTATGTTGACACATCAGTAGGCTACTCTGTTTTAAGATTTAATATATCGTTAGTGTGCACTATACCCAGTTCTATGATCTCGTCTTCGTAGTTGACCTTCTTGTCTCTAGTGGGAGGAGTGACCGGTCGGGGCTCCTCGGACACAGTCTGCAGGCTCGACGCTCTTAGAACAGGCGGGAACTCAAGTGCTCTGGACGCAACCGATGGACTGTTGACAAACAGAAATTTATTCACTAAATAATATTGTAATTAACAATTTGTATAATTGTATAAAATTCTCTATGTATAATAATATGTTGCAATATACTAAATATGTTACCTATATCTTCAGACCGTTTAACATGTTCATCACACAGAATATGATTATTGATATTGTATTCGTACCCATTTCATATTCGCTAACAAAACTTACATCCTTTCATCAAACCTTTCGTCAATATTGATGTATATATTTAATACTCAATTTATTAATATACTTGTTTCTAGATATTGGACAAGACAAGGTCTAAACTATAAGCAAATCTAATTCAAATTTGAAAACCAGCTGTGCTAACTGTTATGCCAACTCTAATGAACATAAAACATATATAAGGCAACACAAGATGATACTAGTTGAGTATAAATACATAATTACTTAACAGTTTTTAAATAGAAGTGACAAAAAAATACAATTACATGCTAACATGAAAAGTTATCTAAAATATACCACAAATTATATTTTCCTTATGCATCCAAAGAATTATGATGAATTGTATGATTTCATAAACTGTGCTAATTTCTATTCACTCCTAAGAGTGGTGTTTGAGTGACAGAATTTTAAATGTGAAACTTTTCTTCTAACATGACATTTGTCATCTACAAGATGGACAGTATGTGTGCAGACATAATTACATATCCAAAACAGTTTGCTGTATCAATAATTCACTAAAATTCTAACTTTTATGATTTGAATTGTAGGCATAAATTTTGGACTGATATTAATATTTCTCATATATTATGTTTTGCATTATGTTTGTAGCAGAGAATGTAACAATAATAGTGATTAAAGCAGATAATAATGATACATATTAGAAGGAATAACAATGAAATTATTAGTTAGTTAATTATCAGTAACAAAATTAATATTAATAAATGTACATAGTAATAATAATAATAATTTCTGCCTGCCCCGTTAGTGACCTGGCGTGATGGTTATGATGTATGTTTTGACTTACCTTTGACTAGGAGTGGAAAACTTTGGTACGGAAGGCACAGGATCTTCTTCTATGGAATGGAGGGTGGATATTGTGACCCTCCTCGGCTGAATCAGTTTTCTTCGTGGGTTTAATATTTCAGTTGTGCTTCGTTGGCCAAAGCCATTAAGAATTAGCCGTTGCAAAGCTGTTATCTGCTTTTGTAGGGTGTAATTATCTTTCTGTAATGAACAAAATTGTTCTATGTAATACTTAATGTTATGGAGGAGCAATCTCGTGTTATCCAATATCATATTTTTATTGCCACACATGCATATCTCTGTATGCAGTCAATTCTTTTCACTTCCATATCAAATTAATTTCCAATTTGAAAATCATCATACATTATTAAAGTGTTTGTTGATCACATCTGTTATTACATAAATAACAACCATATGTGAAAAAAATATACAACTCAATTTTAAACCTGAAGAGTTCATTGTACTGAATCTCGTTACTTGTAATTTAGCTCAGGTACAACAGGTTGTCCAGCTGTTAAAATAAAATCAAAAAACAATCATTCGGTTAGCTAGTTGGTATTTACATTACATAGCTCACTTACTTCCACATTCTTCTTGGACTCGAGTTCTGTTTTCAAATTTGACAATTGCTTGGTGAGCTGTTGGATCATAGTGGCGTTAGTGGCGACCGCATTCACCGCCGGTTTGTTCTTGATGGCCTTCGCTCTATTCGCAAATCTAAAAAAAAGCTATTTTTTTTTAAACTATTTTGGGTATAGGGATACATTAGTAAGAATAGTAATCATCTATTGATATCAATATACTACTACGTACTTACGGAAGACATCTGTCATTATTTTCAGTATACTAATTATATTATTATAGACACCTATTTCTAATTTGTTTGAAACTCACTGCAATGTGGATATGGTTTCCTCTACTGCGGCAGGCGTCACGGCGCATATGATACTCGTTTTTGCATTTCCACCTAAAGAATTCTGAAGTATCCTTGTCAGTTTGCTGTCACGATAGTTCACATGCCTGTGAGATGAGGATAATTTAATAAACACACACACATATGCTTTTTAGTGACAAAACAAATTATACTTCCTCTAGTTTAAAATAAATGGTAATTTCTGATGATATTCCCTTCCTGGATTACTTTTTTATTCACACAAAAAAATAATACAGACAAATTGAGTACCTCTTCCTTTTTGAAGTCGGTCAAAAAGATGAGAATTTGGACAATCATACCTGTTAGGGTCATCGGATAGCTGATTAATGACGAGAGCGAGAGCTGACAATGACTTGTTGATATGTGTACCCTCCTTGAACCGTATCCCAGTGGCGCCAGCCTGCCCGGCTCGCTCCGAGCCTGCCAAATCGACAAGATTCAGCTGCGACACATTTACACAGCCCGCTTCCTGTTCACCCTCTAAATGTTCCCGGGACTCGATTGTCTGAAAGAAATCATTTGTACTATACATATGCTACTACACACAGCTAATAGACTATTTAGTTTACATAGATTTCTTAACACTAATGTTTATAATTACAAATACAGAACAAACATTCATGCTAATCATAAAAATATGTCCTGGGTGTATTAACACAGCTCTTGGTTTTGCAATCAGCGTCACTGACTGAATGAATGAGCCAATCAATATCTATGCTTAACACAAAGCTATGTATATTAAAATAACAAGTTAATTATTTTAGAAGAAGTATAACATATTTTATAATGTAACCTGGACTTAATCCCGTACTGTTTTAATCGAAGTATTTACCTCGGCTTTACTTTATTTACATTTCGGCCGTAATGCAACGGCCGTGGTCATGTCGAGAGTCGAGGTAAATATTTCGATTAAAATAGTATGTGATTAAGTCCCGTTTACATTATAAAATATGTATAAAAATCGCGAAAGCTTAAAACAAAGTATAACATATACTTACTATTTGGAAAATTGAATGTGACCTGCTGCTCTCTTCATTCATGTTCGTTGCAGCAGTTTGTCTATTAGCTTTACCCTAAAATGCAGGTGAATTGTTTAATTATTTTTAGTATAAAATCTAATATAATTGCAAGTATTTAAACCAAGTGCTACATTTGGGCAGTTAATAGAAAATAGAAATATACCTCTTTTTAAAATACGAAACAAAGGTACAAATACACCATGTCTGTATCACATTCCAACAGTTCACAGAAGCATGTGACATGCAATGGAAAAATTATCCACAATTAATATCATAGCTCGGGATGAAAACTAATTCTACATACCAATTTTCTTGGAACTGACATTAAAAAAAATCACATGTTACTCATATCAATCATTCTTTGATTTGGTGTTTAATATGTATAATACTAGCTGACCCGGCAAACATTGCTTTGCTATATAAATTACTAGTGACCCACGCCGGCTTCGCACGGCTCCGATGCTGATACTGAACACACTACAGAAAAACTGTAAACTTATTATATGTTTAAACTTTCCTCTTCAATCACTCTATTCATTAAAAAAAACGCATCAAAATCCATTGCGTAGTTTTAAAGATTTAAGCAAACAAAGGGATATAGGGACAGAGAAAGCAACTTTATTTTATACTATGTAGTAATAATTAACACCCCCGCAACCCCCTTACAGGTGGAATTTTGTAAAATCCATTCTTAGCTGACCTCTACTTGCCGAAAGGAATATTCCTACCAAATTTCAAGTCTGCGTCTTCTGGTTCCGGAGATATAAAAATAAATATTACTCACCTCTTTCATAACATCAAGTACTTCGTCGGGTGATGAAGTCACTCTTTCTGTTGCATCCACTTTCACCCCATTAAATGTGTCTTGAATCTTAATGTTTTTTTTATCAATGCTTAATAGATCAATTAATGTTTCATTGTATATTTCAAGATATGAAACTCTGAAAACATTTATTTATTTTAAAACATGATAGATGTTGACATTGTGAAGAGAACGTTTTTTAATATAAAAATAATGAACAATATGTTATGATATGAATCAATATTAAATGTTGGCAATAATCAAAATAAATTTTGAATTTTTTTAAATAATAATATCAAGCAGGATTCATTGAACCAAGTAATTAAACAGCATTATATTCAATGAGTAGCTAAAAGTATAAACTAAAGATTCTATCGTAATACAGTTGAATAATAAAACTTTCCAAATTAGGCATGATGAATAACATTGCTAGTGTCTTTCAGAATGTTTTTTGTGTAGGCGTCACCAATTTATCTAACAATAGCAACCAATTTATCTAATATAAGCTAAGCCAAAGTGAATAAAACAAGATCTAAGTAAAACAATTTAAACTATGAATACCTTACTAAGAAATCTCTATCTGGGACTTTTTTTATGATTTCAAACAAGTTGATGATTGCAAGTGGAATGATACCAGGGGCCTCCTCGGTGCCTGTCATGGTATAGGTTTTGCCCGAGGATGTCTGTCCATAGGCGAATATGGTCCCATTGAATCCGGCGGTCGCCGCTTCCACGATCGGTTTCGCAATATCATTGTACACATCGCACGTTTTGGTATTCGTATCGTATACTTTATCTGAAAAACATCAGTGTGATCTTAAATTGTGTCAGAAAACATCCGATATATACTATGTGTAGGTAAACTCAGTGGCCTTCAGGTGACGTACTTTTGTGTTACTTGTTATGGGTAAACCTGACACAGGCTACGCATTAGAATAAATAAAGAAAATATTATACCCGTAACCGAACAAATGCGTCTTACCAAATGTAAAATTCGACCCGTCTCTTCCATTATTATTTAGTAAGTACAGTGTATCATCTTCTACCCGCCACTGGTAAGAAAGTTTTTCTTCTATTTCTCGAGAAATTAAAGGTCTCACTTTAACAACTACTTTGATGTTGTCACTCATCTTAAGATCATAGATTTGCTTTTAAATAGAATAAAACGCTCAACAATTAGCGGAAGTATTAAAATAAAGCCACCTAAGCATTTTTTGAAAACGCCGACAATACAATATAACTTTTCAAACGTTTCACATTTACACGACTACGGCTTGACACGAACGAAAATAACCGATTCTCGTGTTGTAAATTCATTCAAATATTCCAAGCAATTATCACAGATTATATACGATCATTTATATTCATTTCTTTGCTAATTATTACCTGTGGTGCTTAGGTAAAC
>DWQT01004044.1:0-11688 GCA_018244895.1 Myscelus amystis hages | reverse complement strand
TTGCTTAAAAGGAGGCTCTGGCCACTTATATTGTAATGAAACTAATCTGAAAAGCAATAAAGTATTTCTATTTCTATTTCTTTCTATTTCTAAGAGCGTGGCTCTGCAGTGCTCAGTTAGTCCGGGCCGTAGATCTTTAGTGGCAAGTACTAATAGTGTTCATTCGCTCCACATGACACGCGGTGACCCCAAACGTGCTCCCTTCATTAGCTCTGAACTTGCATCGCGATACCGCTTCACGTGTGCAAATTTAAATAAAAACTCCCTTGAGTACTCCATTTTGTTTGACGTTCGGATCGAATGTGATTCCTTTCATTCCGCTCCGTTCATTTCGGTCTGTGAATGTTTGTTTTGCACTTATTTCAATGAGCAGTACAAATTATTGCTCTACCTATCCGTGGTCTACATATCACTATTGTCGAAACGAACAAGCTAAAGCTAAAGATTAATTTACTACACGTAATTTTAACTTTAAAAAAATATTGGTTTAGTTGTAAGTTATAGTACTACTAATATTTACTACTAAGTACATTGTGTACAAGGTACCTACACCTTGTCATAAAGTTAAAAAGATAAAAGAAATATATAACTACTTAAAAGATGTATAACCTAAACTGTTTATATTAATCTACTTCTCGAATCTTATAACTAACTTTGTGTGCTATCGCTCTTTCTCTTAATATTTCTAGAGCGTAACTTCTATAATTCGATCGATAGTCAATAAACCTCGCCCGCTAAGGCGCTATTATGCGAGCGCACCTTTCCATCAGAAAAACCGTTTGAAGATCAATTGTTAGCGATATCGTTAAATGACTATACTTGTGTAAATACTAATAAACGAACATTATAATCGTTGATAAGATCGCGGTCTCAATATTTGGCCTCGTCTGTCGGATGTGAGACAATGTCCACCGACGCAGGGCCCACGCGCGCACGCCTCCTTTCGATAGCACATATTGTGTTCTTAGATGCTTTCATGTTTCGGCGCTATCTGATCATCGATGGCTCGAAGAATTCTTAAGTAGATCCCAATCGTGATGTAAAGACTATTCCGAGCTGAGTTTTATGTTCCATAAACGGCTGAGCCGATTATTTAAAAATCCACAATGCGAGGAATGTTCAAACACGCCAGATTATAGTCTAAACGCACCATTCATTAACGAAAGAGCAACTTAAAAATACGGGAGACTTTATTTATGTATTTTTAAGGCAGTAAAAATTTATGCACCGTGAATACTTTGGTTGCGAGTGGAAGGCGGTCGCCGACAAAACAGTTTGCGGGCGACGGTGCTGCTATTTGTATAACATCGTCAGCCCTTAACTTCAGTTTTTACGATATTATGAATTCATTAATTAAACCACAAAAATAATATTGCGATTCGCCGATAGTTTAAGCACTTTCAAAAATCTTGCGGAATACAGATTCTTTATAATAGAACAAAATGTGCTCAAATGTTTAAGTTTAATTTAAACTACAATTCACTTATGAGGTTTCAATTCGATGTACGAGTATATTGACAATCTTATTGTGGGTTGTTTTATTTTCGATTATTATTATTTTACCATAATTTAATTGGAGACATATTTTATTACCAACTTTGTTCCCCATAAGTAGTTACATTGGGATACCTTTTATTTTAACACTTACCGTCTTCAAACTTTGACGTGACGTTACCTCTTACGAATCCGAGAAAAACACTTGCGCTTTAAAAACTCCGAGTTATAATGGTGCTGATTCGTATTCCATTCTTGTACAAAAAGGCCACCCAATTATGCGTAAAGGCAGCGTTCACTTAAATTCGTACATTGACTTTCGGTTGCAAGAACGCAGACAAAGAGCTAAGAAGGATGAGACCTAAAGAAGCGATGCATATAAGAAAACCTGCGAAAAACTCGCCCAATACCGATCGCTCCTTTGATATTTCTATACCCCGTTCGTCCCTAACGTTGGACGAACTACGCGATGTGTCATTGTGTCGAGTTCCACTGATGCATTATGCATTGTTTCCATTACACTACAAAATTTAACATAAAACCGATGTTAACGTTTCTGTCCATGAATAAAATGCAATTTTTTCGTTCCAACCGTCGTATATTGAAGTCTGAAGGAGTAGATATGGGACCACTTTTTGTATACACTTGTTGCGATGTTGCGCAGGAACGGAATGATTATAAGGATGTTCTATTTGTTGCGGCTAGAGGAAATTTAGTAGACAGACGCTTGATCTATATCTAGAACATTGTGAACACGTTAAAAAACTGAACAAACTAAACTTACTCGTTATTTATGAAACAAAATAAATAGGAGTCCGACTTGAGATCTATGTAGGTAAGTGCAGAATAACATTAAAATTCATATTTGTCACACATGCATGTAGTAAACTTTGAAAAATGAACATTTGGCATACACATTAAGTATTTTTCGTTTTAAAGACAAGAAGCATGTTTTTTTTTCAACTCTAGACTTAAGATCAAGCCTTGCCAGCGTATTTACTCCATTCTAGACCGTCGCGGTAATATCTTGGTAAAACATTTGTCGGTTTGTTGTTTTCATATCTACATTATTTAGTCTAGTTGTTTCATACTATATCTAAGTCACGTGCAAAGTGTAAGTGTGTAATATCACTTATTGATATGCTATACATATTTATAATAATTCAAAGGTACCATGACTGCTAGCAGTCACTTGTTTACCATTTAAAGAATCTACATTTCGAATTCTTACGTAACTCACGACGAACATTATGGAACATTTTACTGCGCTTTATACAAATACAAACCCGCTTCAAAGTACGCATCTAGAACAAATAAGACGCGATTTGCTATTCCGTTGGTTTGTTTGTTCGAGCCTAATATTTGTATTTGCTGCCTAAGACAAACCGAACGCGTTGTGCCCAGTTTCTTCGGTTACCCTTATCCATGCCATTGTGATTGTCATAGCTATTAATATTTTACTAACAAAACAATATTTCAATTTTTCTCATATTACTTTATTCAATACGTCATTTGGTACATTAAATGAGGTGAACGGACGCATGAATGACACGCCTGCGGCTAAATTATTTCCCTGCGGACAGATTTATGCTGATACAGGTTGTTTTATTGCAAATGTGTATTTATCTGGTAATGGTAGTGGCAGTAAATAAAACGTTTACATAGGCTTGATACATACTCTGTTGGTCTACTGTTAAACCTTTGCTTCCGTATTTTATTTAGCGTCACCTTTATTAATATTGTTAATTCGTAATTGTTTGGAAACTATGTATGTATAACATTTGCACGATCCTTTAAGAAATTTCGGGGTAATATTTAGGTTTAATAGCAAATGAAACTTTATAGATTTTTCAATAATTATTCATTCATGTTTTCCCTTATTTTTTTTTCCTTTCCTCTATCCTATGTATGTGATATATTTAAAGATACTTATTTTCATTTGTTTAATCTATAAATACGTAAAGTAATTCATTTATTCTGTAATAAAATGTCTATCTTATATTACCTGTAGCTTTGGCCTTTTTATTGGAATATTTTTTAATAACAATGCGGAATTATTCAGCCGTACTTTGCATGGCAGTTCAGTACCGAATATATGCAATACACATAGAATTTATGATAAATAACATCACAAAACCAAACTCCCTCGAAGCACCGAGTTATGATAATGTTATCTTCAGAATGATATCACAGATGAAGCTGATTGTAATAGATTTTAAATTCTATTCGATTTCATGTCCGCTCAACATTTCCATAATACATGTTTTATAGAGAATACCTTGAAATAACACCGTCGGATGCGTCTTATATTCAAAACATGGTGAGTGAACAAACTAGATGGGAGTACCGAGTGGCTGGACCACACAGTGCGAACTATCGTAAGGTAGTAATTATTACGGACCGTTATTTTCCAATACATAGCAACAGGCAACATCCCACGTAACATGACAACGGATGCATACAGTTTTTTATGGTAACTAAGTGGAAATGAGCTTACAACTTTCTAAAGTTAATAAGTCAATCCCTCAACATTTACTAATTATACGTTTGTTTCTTATTTATGTGGATTTAATGTTCACTAATACTGTCACTAATCACTGTGATAAAACTACCTTTTCAGGGTTCATAGCTGATAACATCGGAGCTGTATAAGAATCTTCTTCAGGAACATTCGCGAAGTTATGTGAATTTAGTTCTCAGAAACAACTACGAATTTGTGGGCTATAGAAAAAAACTGTTTTTCTATTTGCCACAGACCACCAACTCCCTATAAATTCTATTATATAAATGTTCTTAAGATCGTACGAATATTTCTCAGATTCGTTTCGAATCCAAGATTTGTCTGTTTTACAAGATTCGCTAGAACGTTATGTTAAATTTGGATTTCATGATCGTTGTTGTGTAATCTGTATAATGGTAATTAGTGTTTTTGTTTTATAAAAAAAATATTTAATACATTCCTTTGCGTGTTAGTATAATAATTATACAGGGTATCTCACCTTTGACATGTTCATGTTTATAATAATATATTCCTTATCAATTTCTGGAACTTGATCGATACTGTAAGGCCTATCGTTGTGATCTCATAAATTAGGAACTAGCTCGATGGGACTATTGTCAAAGGAAGTGCATCGCTTATTGTTCCCGTCGCTTTGGCATTATCTACAGCGCCCGATCGCGAACCGGCCACACTGCCCACAATTTACTCGGCACCGTTCGCCCTCTTCTTATTTTACTATCGAAAATTACCTCCAATTGAGGCATCACTGTAATCTCAAGCAATTGTTTTAGCAGTTTTTTCACTGGCCGTTTAATCCTTAAGCCCGTTATAAGCTCTTGTAATATCATTTCCTTTTGTTATTAAAGTGTTATTGAATTTTGAAATAACATATGGTGTCAGAGGTACGTGCTAGGATTTGAATCCCAGATGCACATAGAGAATACAAACCAGTAGGCTATTGCTGGTATGATATGCAAATCCAAATTTAAAATTAAACTGGTGTCGTTTGATATGCGCTGTACCGTTGATATCTTTGTAAATCCTAAGTTCATTGTGACCGTGTCACAGCTAGTGACGAGTATCAACGTAATCGGTTTACCGTCTTCCCACTGATTGTTATTGTAATGCTCAACTACCGGTTATTAATGTCTGATTGAGCGTTACGGATCGCTATGACTTGTCAGTTCGCTGTGATTTGTAATGTCATAAAATATACCTACGTATAATTATTATAATGTTATAATAATATATACTAATGTTATATTTAATCATATATTACAGGTGTCTCGAGACCATTTATTTATTGTTAACGAATTAGTTTCCGAAAATTTAAAAAAATTTAAAATATAATACCGATACCTAATATTTTTCGTATCACAATATAACGTCACGAAGGTTACTTTTAATATAATTATAAAAACGTGTTTTATGACACTACATGATTCTATAATCAAAGTATTACGATATATGCAAATACATGTTGTATGGATAAATTGTTAAATTATACAATATGCTTACTTACATGAACATTTTCTGATAAAATGTAAATAATCAATTACCAAACAGGTAGGTATAGTAATATTAATATTTACAGAGTAGTATTAATGTATAAACATGTAGAGTATAATGAGGTAGCGATAAAAAGATGTAAACAAAAAACGCGGCAAACATTTATGATTACGTACATTTATATTGTATTCAATTGAAAGGTGTGTGAGGAATATATGTAGGTAAAAAAGGGTCACGAACCTTAGAACATAAAGTTCTGATCAAAGCAATGCGTTTGCGTTTGAGTTTTGGTTTTGAGATTAAACATCTGCAATGCATTGGAAAACTTATAATGGTTTAACATAACATTTTACGTTATTCGGAACGTTTAATTTACGTTTATTAAACGACTCGGCAACTAAATATTTACTAGGCAGGCGTTCTGAATGTTAAACTGCGTCTCAGTTACAATCTGGTGAGGTGATAGGAAAACGCAAGCACATTTGTAATTAAAAATGATATTTTTTGGTATAAACAATTGTTTTATTTCGATAAAGCTTTATTCGAATGACTTGACTATACGATCGTGAGGGACAGCTTTTGGCGTTAATATCCTGGCCATTGTGTTTGACTACTCCTTCACGCAGAGCTTAATGAGTTTCTTGTTCACGATTCGTAATCTGATGTCCTTGTGTACTGCGATTCATGAGTTATTGACATCACTTCTGAATTTTGAACGGTCGGAACGCTTGAATTGTAATGATTAAAATCAAAAGTTGTAATACATTATTTTATTAATAATGCCATTTGATTGCTTTTGAGATTGCGTTGGTTAAAGTTTTTTAATATAAAGTTTGTTACATAAACAGATAAATTAAATGATTATAAAATTATAACATCTTTATATACTTACCATTACTGTTAAATTGAGGGTATTTGATTAAGTGGTTTTTACTGTTAGTTCTATAATATCATCACCGTTATCATGTATTAGTTCAGTACTTGTACTGAACTACGGGATACGTCTTGACGTATCCCTTTAGTCGTGAGTGAATGGGAACAAAATGAACATTCACTTACTAAAATAAGACCAGAAAAATATGGTACGATTCAATTCTAAAATCGAATTACTAAACTTGGAAAATACATGTAATTATTTACGCGACGTATTTAATTATTTCAGGTATTTCCTTACTCAAGGTAACATAGTTGTGTTTTAAGACCTTTCTTATACGTAATTTGTTGTAACTCTAAAGTCAGCGGCGCCACTGGTAGGTGCTTAAGACGGTATTATGCTTCTAATTCAGATATGACATTTTATATGTTGCGAAGCGAAGGTTGTAATTTTTAAGTGTTTATAAGAATACTTTTACGACAATCTACGTACGTCGGGACTCATGCGAGCAACCCCTATTCCGATCATGATTTACGATGGTCTCTGAGATAAGCTGAAGGCTGTAAACCGATTTATAATCTTTTTGATTTATTGACACGGTAAAACTTTTTACATCCCCGCCCTATTACTTACAGCGTTCCATTTACGACATTTTTTCATCCGCAAGTTATATCATCATTCTTCACGAGAATGAAATCGGTAATTCGCTACTAAATTAATATTATTTCGTATTTGAACCTATGATTTGTCCGTCGATTCGCAAACTGACCGATGCGCTTAGCAGAAATCCCATTTAGTTGAGCGTCGCAAATTTTAAACTATTCCATATTGCGCCTAACAGTAACAATGCGTTTGCTGTTAGAAAATGCATTAAACTATGCGTTTAAACTACCTTTGTATTATCTTTATAAGTTTTCCTACCTTTTTTAAATATCATGCTACAATTGCTCGAATGCTTAAACTTTGTTCAAATTATTGTTTTCCTTTTGAAAGATGGTAATCAAAGCACTGGAGGAGTGTGGTGTATGCTCCAGGCCTCCCAGGGACAGAACTGGCACGTGAAAGGGCTATACCTAGGTATAAACTCGCACGAACTCCTAAATTCGTTTTCAGATGTAGTAAGACATAATATGTAATCGATCGTGGGAAATGCAATCTTTTTTAACAACTCTATTTGCTACACAGACAGTATAAACTGGAATCACTATTTAATTCGCTTGTATACTAGCTTGATAGTCCATAAAAGAGTAAGCTTTATTCCAATGAATTTACTACTATACTTAAAACATTCACGGCAATGAGCTGAACAACTAATCTAAGATATCGTTTTAAGGCCTCAGTCGTAGACCGTGGCAGATGCGCCACTAACATTTGATTTCTGTTATTATATTTCTGATATATCAAACATTGCATTATTTAAATTATTCATTAAACAGTTATAGTTAGAACAAAATGATGCACAATATACGCGGCTCACTACTCTATAAATCTCACACCAATCTCAAATCATACGTAATCATAATACATATCATTATAACAAGCTGTAGGAATTTTTATTCTTCCACCGTGAAAGGCTAATTTCCGTACAATGGTAGCCGTTCACCCCACCTCAGATTCAAATACCTTAATCAAGTGTTGGCGGTACAAATAAGGCGATTTCGCCGGCCGCAATCTGAATGTATATCTTCTTTAGCACTCACTCTGTGCAAGGAACTGGTGCGAGACACGCAAATGCGCGGGAATTCTTTAATGCATATTCTTATTTGCACAGCGATCGTTATGAAGCGTGTCTTAGATTTAATTAAGAAGGAAGGTACACAGCGTTTGTTTGTTACTAGCTTTGTCTCGTAATATCTTTTCATTGATTCGAATGTCTTCATACTGCCTCCCCTAACAGTCGTTAAATCCTGTCGATAGAGTTTGGCACGTTTTATAAACGCCACATATTTGTTAGGGTTCACCAATATATGTACACGCCTATTCTGTAATCACTAAAGTCCTCTAGCAAGGTAGAAGGAGAAGAGGTAAAAAGAGAAAGATAAAAATAGAGTTAACGTTAAACGTGACGTAAGATAAAAAATATAAACTAAACATTGAGTATCTATAAATGTGCAATTCACAAATAGAATATAAATACCAATTATTAATTGTAAAAATTGATTATAAATGCAAATTAGTGTATATTAATTCTAAATAGCAATCTCTAAATTGAGGGTAATTACGGATGATATAAATTGAATTGGTTCGCATTGGATAAATAAGCATTTATCCACATTCGCATGGTACGTGCATATTTCCGAATCGCCATCATCGCGAGCTATCATTAACCGCGCTGGCGGATTTACAACGGACGTCACGGATGGTTCCCGTACGCAATTATCCAAGCCGCGATCTCCTCATTGTTGTCGAAATTTAAAACAAATTTCCTGTACAACGGGGGGTCGCATTTTTCTGCCCCGCCAAATTGGATAAGCACTGTAATTACTCGTTTAATTTCGGAACTCAATGGACGGCTTGTGGATATTCCGAATCGGCCCGAATCTTCCCCGCAGTTTATAAGGCGGAACGTTTCTTTAAACATTTCCATTTTTACATTATTCCGCTCCGATAATTTGTGGTAATATAAGAAGATGCAAGAGAAGTTTTTGTGTGATTTCTTTGCGCATTAAACCATTACTAAACGTGCTTCGTTTGTTTGATTACATTTGTAACAGAACAAAATTATACACTTTTGAATTTTAAAAGGAGAACTAATCATTAATCAATCGTATTTTAAAGAGACAACATGAGAAATTGTGATTTGCAGTACACAATAAGCGTTATTTAAATTGTTTCAGCTCACAAACTTGTGCAACGTGGACTCTGAATGAAAGAAATGAAGATGCAATTTTTTCAAAAAGCAGCCGGTCGTGATATGGAACAGTCACACCGGCTGTCAAGTTTCATTTAGACGTGCGATACGATTTAATAAGGCCGTCAAATCGCCGTGAATCTCGTTAACTTTTGAGATTGTTTGGCAAACGAATGAAACGTCAATCTGTTTGGAGCAAATAAAGAATCCGTTGCCTTTCACGGACAGCAGCTGTTGGCTCGGAACGGATCTTTGGAAGCTCGTGCGCGATTGACGAGCTATGGAAAGGTTTGGACGATGATACCAAAACGAGACACCAAAATGTAAAAGGGCATGTTTTTATGTAAAGATAGTAGGTGTAACCAATAAATAGCATATGAAAGTCTGCATCAACAAAGATCCAAGGTCGATGAACAGAAGAAAATAAAAACATTAGTAATATTACAAAAATCCGTAGTAAAATTGTCTATTGTTATATAGAAATTAAAATAATGTACTTACTCTAAGAGCGTTACATTATTTTTTTTTTTAATAACGTTAACAGATTGGCAGACGTTTAATAGACTTATCTATTGTTTCCCTGTAAATTTTGTAAAAACAAATATATACCGTAAAACAGGAGAATAATAGATCAAAAGAGTAATATAATCAGCTAAAGTAACAGCAATATGGCCGATACTCGTACTGTGCGCTGAACCATCACACGTCATTTGCGCCGCGTGTCATGTGACGCGGCGACGTCAAATGTGTGACAATGACGTACGGTGACATTCGTGTTCGGGGACACCGCTTGAATGTCTATGATTACGCTTTTAATGTTACGGTTTTCGGACCGGATTAATTTCTCTTCTATTTACACGTACTTGTATTAGAGTAGAATAATACTTATTATTGATTATTAACTAATACTTTAGTTAGCAGTTATAAAGGTTTTTATTTTAATAACGAATTTGAGTTTTTGTTTTTTAAATTTAGTAATTAATATAAATTTAATAGTACAGTTTGTATTATCAAACTACATGTAAGACTTATTAGTCTTCATACCAAATTTTTGAGAATTTTTAAAGTCGCATTATATCGAAACAGTTACGTTTATAACCACTGAGAAATAATAATAATAATAATTATAGCACACGTTTATCGTAATACCACATGTAAATAAGTAGCTCCAAAGCCAAGATCATAAATTACTTCCACAACTCAATAGCATGAGTACACGAGTCAGAATTAGTTTCGCGGTGAAAGTTAAACACGAGGGCGCTTTTCCATTTTCCGTGACAGTGGCGGCAGGTTACCGAATAATGTTAGATTTCCCCGGAGATTGAAGCGGATTCATTGTGCGGTGTGAATGTGCCTTAACTGGTAGTGATTTGTTTGCTGTGTGTCAACCTCACGGTTGCATTCAGAACAATTCGGATTGTGCACACACGAATCGTTGTCTAATTAAGACTACTATTAAATAGAAAGTATGAAAGAAAGAATAATTGAAAGAAATTTTCTGTTTATATTGAAAACGACATAAGAATGCTATAATAAATCAGGCAGTCAATATTATAATGACGCATTCTGTACATATTTGCGTGCTTCTGAATTTGTTCTTATATGCTCATTTGTGACATAGATAGTCCGAACTTATGTAGAGACAAAGCAATATTACCACGAGTAATATTTTATTAACAATGTAAGTAACATTTACATTTTGCGATACTTCAACCGGCCAGCAAACAACTGCCATCGCGCATGCAAATCGCAATCACAGGCCGGCACAATATATCAGCGGCCATTAAATCATAAATATTTCACCGATTATATACGAAGCGATCTCATCACTCACACTGTCACCCGACGCCGAACACGCCTAACCACTCCCGGCAGATATCATCTCCGCAGATATCTCCGGACGTCTTCCCTACTGGATGTCCTTTGATAATAAATTACCATAAAATTTATGAAGTAAAATTTAAATTTCACAAAGTTGATTTATGAGCAATATGAAAGTTGTCTTTTTTTGTTGTTGTTTCTGATAACGCTTTGACGATAATAAAGTTACATCTCTAAGATGCTCAAGCTTGCGCGTAATAGTGACATTTTGTGATCGTTCACGTCACGCTGCCAAATAACTTAAGTAAATAACTGCCTAAGTACAAAATTTAATATGTTTGTTCCTGTAAATTATACTGTGTACTAAATTGTTAAATAAAAAAAAAATAAATAAATAAATAACTTTCTCTTGAAAAAGGAAAGATATATCGTGAACACGTGGCCTCGTGGTCGAGCGGTTAGAGACCTTGACTGTGAAACCGGAGGTCGTGGGTTCGATTCCCACCCGGGACAAACATTTGTGTGATGAGCACATATGTTTGTTCTGGGTCTGGTCGTAATAAAAATATCTATATAAGTATTATATAATATGTATTTATGTATGTTTATCAGCTGTCTGGTTACCATAACACAGGCATT
>DWQT01004043.1:0-11688 GCA_018244895.1 Myscelus amystis hages | reverse complement strand
TATACAATTAATATTAAATCTTTATTATTTTTTACTTTTTAGTTTCGAAGTCGGTTTTTCATAACGTAGTTACTTTTTTAGTACAATATTTAAATTCTACACAAAACCGTTGTACTAATCTTTTATCTTCTATCATAACATTAACAATAGCAACAACGGTAGCCACTAATAACATTATGCAGAAACTGGTTGAACTAAGAAATGTGATCATTACAACATCATTAACAAGTCATCGAGAATGTAGACCTGACCACGATACACAAAAAATGGACACGACTGGGGCGACACTGACCACTTCGTTGAAGAGCAGCTCGCGGCGCTGCTGTTTGCGCAGGTTCATCATCTTGACGGCGACGCGTTGTCGTGTTCGTACATCCGTGGCGGCGCAGACCACGCCCGTGCTGCCCTCGCCGATCTTGCTGAAGCCTGTCAGCGTCTCCCGTGGGTCCCCTTCGCTCACGACCAGACGCAGTGCCGCACGAAACTGTTTCACAAGCGGAACAGACACATCATAAATGATTTTATAAGACTTATTTGACATCTTAATGGCTCAGCAGTGATAGCTTCATTTACGCTTTTAATCTAGCCCAATCCAATTCATTTAAAGCAAGGCCCACAATAGCATTAACATACAATAGTGCCCCCCCTAAAATGTTATATTCAGGAAAAATTCCTGTAATGTCAGTTAAGATAAGAAATTAAAGCAATCTGATACCTGTTCATGAGTGAGTCGTAGTTCATGTTTAGAAGCGGCTAGGGGCAGGTGTGGAGCGCCAGGTGTTATTCCATGTTGTTGGCGAGTTGCTGTATATGCATCACCTGCACAGTAAAAAAACACTATATACAAGGAAAGCTAATTATTAATTAAACTAATATCTAAAATTAAGGTGCTTTTATTTTAATAATCCCATCCTTATGATTTTTTCTTGATGCATATAAATTTATGGCTGTTGAATTCACCTTTACTTATGTGAATAAATACTTTTATTAATACAAAATGAAAACAAATATCAAATATCAACATTTTATTTAAATTATGAGTTGTAACTAATTTTGTTATGTACTAAATAAATATTTTTTAAGTATAATTAATAAAATTTTATCTCAATATCTCATCAAAATATAATGATTATTGCCTTTGAACTAGGGGATGATTTAATAGAAATGACAATTAGTACTAAATTTCATACCCATATTCACGTTATTCCCGTTCAATCCATGGTGCTGCATGAGTGACATTGTTTGAGGCGGGTGGTTATGTTGATAAGGCACATTGGCATTCTGAATGTTCTGGTAAGTGATACCTTGCTGGTTATCGTTTATTTCAGGCACCGACCGTATTGCTGCTTCGTGAGCATGCTGTGACCATTCCACTGGTGACTCAGTTATTGGTTTATTCAGGGCATAGTTGCTCTGCTCTCTCCTCAAGCTAGGATATTGCTGCGGAGCGGGAGGTACAGGCGGTGATTCTTCAGGTACAGACGGTGGTATATTTGGCTGATTCCTAAAATCTCTCCTGATGCGCGGAGGACTAGTGCTTCGTAATGAATTAGATCTTGCAACATTTGATGTTTTAGGCAACGCAACCCCATTTTGAACAGGTTGTTGTATTGTGTTTGTAGAAACGGGGCGGGGGACTGATACTATAGAAGCTACGGACGCTGATCTATGATCTCCTCGTACTATAGTCTTTAAGTCCAATATCTCTGTAGGTGTTATTTCAGAAGGATCCACTAGGGGCAATGGCCTATTCGTTGACTTTAATATCTGCAATAAATACACATTCAAAAATATGATGATTAAAATGGAGAAAAACAAAACTATCCAACACCCCACAAACAACACAAAGTAAATAATATTCTTTCTCATCGTCTCATCATCATCATGAACAATTTTTATATTATACTGAACATTACTATAATATATTATATTGAACAAAGTTTTAAGTACAAGTATAAAAATCTTCTTTTTTTAACATTAATATCTCCAAATATGACTAAATCCACCTGTTACATATTTAAAAAACAAAGGTAGCAAACCCTCTTCTTATGCAAAACTTCATACTCCCCATAAAAAACGATTAGACTTTGGCACATCAGAATCTAAAGATTTTCATCATATTATATTCATCAATATCAAAAAGACAACTAAGGTAGCAAAGTCAATAGTTACGCGGAATATTGCCTTACCTGGTTATTTCCAACAAGTGAAGCCCACTGTAATGGTAATCCCACAAACTTTCCTTCTCTCTTGTCAAAGCCTGTATGGACTCTGTGTTCAAAATTACTTGGAGGGGATATAAGAGGCTTCTTCTTTTTCTTCGAGAACATACTGTGAGGTCGTAAGTATCACTAAAAACAATGTATGTTTGATATATTTAGGAATAATTAATTGGTATTTTTAATTTTAACTTTTCAATTTAGCTATTATTACCAATGTTCTATCATAAAAACAACAAAATACTCTGACTCTGTACACTTGACATGCCCAAAGATTATTCATGACATTCCATCACATCGAAACACCATAAAATTTTGCATATAAATAATAACAACAAAAGCATTTGAAGCTTATATCTTTGAAAGAGTATTTTGTAATCACATTCAATACAAATCGATACGCAGTTTCTTGCATGGCTTAGTGACGAGTTTAATATTCAGTTCACTACTTATCGTAAATATTCAATAAGTGAAAACACGCTTGCTACCTACCGATATTTGAATATATTAATGTAACTCGACCAAAGAACCGTACAGCTTCAATTTCACTTAAAAATTCTTAAATAAATCATTATCTATAGATAATCAGTCACAAATTGTTTATACGTTAACTATTTCCTCCGAAGGCAAGATTTCACTTTTTCATAAATTCAATAACTACCGTGAGATTGTCTGTATATGCAAACAAAAAACTTGTCTTTGTTGTCAATTTTAGTTAAAAGCATCGTTTCGTAACACTGTTTAACATCCTTAAGTTTTATGGATTTTATTATATAAACTAGTAATCAAATTATTTATTTTATTATGTGTATCGTATTATGTATCTGTATCGTTGGAATTTGAATGAACATGAATTATAGAATGATATGCGTAGTACCATAGAGTAACGTGTCACCTCTTATATTATGGTTTTTAAAAAATTACTGATTTTGTTATACTATTAAATAAATAAAAAATGTACAAGGTTATTTATTTCCTATCCGCTAGTCAGTCACAAAAAATTATAAAACCTTTCTCTAAACAAATTTTAACAAACTTCTATGGGGGGAATGGGTTGGGTTCTAGACTTCTAGATTGAACCAAACGAAAGCGAATAACCAATGAGCCATGAGGATGGAAAAAATTGTACAAGGATAGCTTTAAGAATTTCCATTGGGAATTAAACTTCGTCATTTTATATTTTATAACTTTTTATATTTGTGGCTTGTGTCAGCTTTTTCTTGATGTTACTTAAAAACTACAAACTTGTCGCTAGAAAAATTATCACAAACAATCTTTTTTTATTCGACAATGATGACAACTGCCGCTGCCTTGGCTTTCTCGTCTCACCACTGTCTACTTACTACTTACTACGGCGCATATAGTAGTAGTAAGTAGATTATCTGTGGCAAGGCGCACATTAATATAGTAAATATAGTACATTAAATGATTAAATCATTTACATTCAATTAATTGATTCCATTGAAGGGTTATGCGTGTTTTTTTGTTGTTACACAAAAGTTACTGTTGTGATTAGTACATTTTTTTGTAGTTTTAATAGTCACCCAAGTAAATATCTGGATAGGTATGTGTTTACAATTTATTTTTAGGACATAGGAATACATTTAGCATCTATATAATATAACGCTAATAACAAAAATAATGGACGAAAAAAGGCGTAAGAAACAAAAAGATTCTGAGAAGAAGAAAAGAAGGCACCGAAGTGTAAGTATATTTGTTTACAGAATTTAAAGCAAAGAACCAGTAGAATACTTGCAAATAATTCAATAACTTCTATCCACAGCCCTCTAATTCTAGCAAATCTGAGTCAGACGAATGGGTAGAAAAAAAGGTTGTAAAAAGTTCAAATGTTTCATCAAATCATGATGATTGGATGTCAATGGGTGGAACATTGAAAACATATACTAAAGACGATATAAAACCTAAACGAGAAGAAAAGGACAAAAAACAAATAGATTCATACAACCCTGCTACTAGCAGCAGAGAGCTCAATCCTTACTGGAAAAATGGTGGAACTGGTGTGCCAGAAACATCAGATCAATTCAGAAAATCAAATAGGTTCATAAAACCCAAATATGATGATCATTATTATTCAAAATCTACTTCTCATTCGAAGTCCTCAAAATGCAAAAGATCAAGTAATAATTTACAAGAGCAACAAAATGATGCAATTACCAGTACATACAGTAAATCTTATAATTGGAGAAAAACTGACCCCTCATTGGATCAAACACAATTTTCAACGGAAACAGATGAAAAAATTATATTGAAACCGCCTAAAGAAAAAGATATAACAAACTTGTACTTAAGTGATGAAAAAATGAATAAATTAGCTGCAAAGATTGTTAAGGCAGAGATTATGGGTGACACTAATTTAGTGAAAGAATTAAAGGAGAAATTGGAAGCAGCCAAAAATTTTAGGAAGGAGAATCCTGATTTCAAAAATACACAAAATACTGAGAAAAGAGAAGCAGTATTATTAATCAAAACTACACCATCTGGTAGCAGTAAGCCTGTTGTAGATTACAAAGATAAAATTAGTAGGAGAGGAAAAGTTAAAACTCATGACTCCAGTGGAAGATTAATCTATTTTGCCAATGATGATAAATATGATTTAGCAAGGATGGTAAGTATGTTTTTAAAGCAATTATGTTTTCAATAAATATAGCTCAATATTATGATTATGCAACTGAACAGTATGGGGTATGTAGCTGACATCTATCCTTACAAACCAAGGCTTAACTACTGAAGACCTTTTAACTCAAATTGTTATTTATGAATCACTGTCCTTAAGATTTTTACTTATTCACCATACCCCAATCACTTGTCTGCATTTTGGTTAACCATGTAATTTTTTTTAGATCCTTTTAATTTGAATGTATTGTGCTCATCTGAATTTGATTGTTATTTAAACAGTTGAGTACAGTAAACACTTAACTTGGTAACATGTCTTGTCACATTAGCCTACATAGTTGTCTATATTTTAAGGATGTACTTTACTAGGCAGGCTATTCACTTCATAATCTTAGTTGAATAAAATTGTTAGATCTATCTGTTGAGAGGAGGCATTTCACAAAATGCTTACTTAAGAAACATGAAAATATTCTGGTAGGATAAATAATAAATAGGATAATAAAATCTTTTGGCGGGAAAAATGTTTATAGGTGTCACTACTTATTATGAGACCTGCCAGTCTTTTTTCCATCCTTTGTATATGTTTCCACTGCAAAATGTCCTGTTTTTTGCAATCATTATGTATACAATGTTTTATTGACAGTTTGAGGAAGAAAAATATGACACAAATGCAAAGCATGATATGCAGTTGGTTGCTGCTGCCACCAGATGCAATGATGCAGACTATCTTGAGGATTTGTTTGAAGAGAGAATATCACAAAATAGACGAGCCATTCTAGAGGCGAAACTTGAAAAGAAACATGCTATCAAACAAGCCTTGAAGCTGGAAGAGTTTCAAGAAAACTGTAAATATTGTGTTGATTCTAAGGTTATGTTGAAGCATCTCATGATAAGCTGTGGGAAAAATGTGTACCTATCTTTACCTTCAAAAAGGTCACTAGTTGAAGGACATTGTATAATAACTACAATTCATCATCACCCATGTGTTACTTCTGTTGATGAAGATGTTTGGGAAGAAATATTAGTAAGTACTTACAACAATTTATTATCTATTTAATTTCAAACTGCAAAGTGCTTCAGTTTTATCACATGTTTGTATAAAGCATTTTCACAACAGTTCCATGTGGGTTTTTAAAGTGTGTTGGTTTTACTTTACAGGATTACCGTAAAATGATCACTCAGTTTTATGATAATCAAAATAAAGATGTTGTATTTTTTGAAACAGCCACTAAACTGTCTAGATTTCCACATATGACTATAAATTGTGTTCCTTTACCGAGAGACGTAGGAGATATGGCATCAATATATTTTAAAAAAGGGCTTCTGGAATGTGAGACAGAGTGGTCAATGAACAAGAAAGTTATAGAATTGAAAGGTAAAAATGTGAGGAAAGGTGTACCTAAGGGATTGCCATACTTCTGGGTTGATTTTGGCATGAATCCAGGATTTGCACACATAATTGAAGATCGACATGAATTTCCCGAAACATTTGCACAGGTAGTGAGACGATTTAGTACATTAGTGTATTTTAACATTCTTTAAATTCAAATTCACATACACATACAGTATATAGGTATCAAATAATAGATATTGTTAAAGGATTTTAGCAGTTCAAAATCTCTGCACAAATTGAGTAACGATTTAGCAATAAAATTGTGTAATTTTTGTAAAAATACTGTACGTGCTTTATGAATAATTTTATGTTTCAGCAAATAATAGGTGGCATGTTGGATTTAGATCATCGCTTGTGGAAAAATCCCCAGAATGAGTATGGAGAAGTACAAAGAAAGAAAGTTGTTAACTTTTTGAAAGAGTGGAAACCTTTTGAAACCATGTTCAAAAGCACCAAATCTTTACCGTAGATAACGATAAAATATTATTTAATGATTAAAAGTAACAGCATAACATAAATAATGGTGTTTTTTTCAAGAAGAATGTTGATCTTCCTTCATTATTTCATCTATCAATCTCTGTCTCTCTGCTGCCTGGCGCATTTTCGTCAACACAAGCGATTCATAATCTCTATCAGATATTAATGTGGGTCCTGAGATATTCTTTTTTGTTGTCAGTACAGGCCTTTTATTCATCCATTTTAATTCCAGAGGGTTGCTTGGTAGTCCTGGAAGAAACAATGTATATGAAATCTTGTTGACTAAATAAAAAAATGACATATTTCAAATTTTTTGGAAAATGAGATTATTATATAAAACGAGTCTTCTATCAACATTCTTATGTAATAATCTCATTTTCCAAAAAAATTGAAATGTGACATTTTTTTATTTAGTCGACGATATGTAGAAAATTGCAATTGTTATTAAAATAAGTTTATTTTATAGCAGTGGCTTCGGTTACAAAGTGTAATGTATTTTTATTAAGAAAAATTTTTTCTATTAAAAAACAATAAATTTATTTACCTTTTTCAATTTCAACTGCCATTTCAGATGCTTCTCTTGTGGCAAATTCAACTAATGCAGTGCCCTTTTTCGATGACATGACTAATGCCACTATTTCTCCATATTTTTTTAAAAATTTCCTTAATAAATCTTCAGTATAGCCTCCATTATTTTCATCACCTTTTTCTACTTTCCATTTAATTTTAATTCTATTTAGGCTAGACTCCCAAACCGGTTCATTGAGTCTGGTCATTGTTTGCTGGAGCTCGTCTTTAAGACGTTTTTGCTCTTCTTGTAAAAGACGACTACCTTCCTTTCTCAACCTCTCTATTTCAGCAGCCAGCTTTTGTTCAGCTGTAAGATTGTCAACTTTTCCTGATAAAGCCTCTTTTTCTCGTCTTTCAAGAGCTTCTTTAAGCTTACGCCGTTTACTATCCAATTCTTGATCGCGCAATTTGGCTGCTATTTTTCCTTTAAGTACACTGTCGTAGGCAGCACGCGCCGAGGCATCTGTCAATATTTCTAAAGCTTGAGATAATTCATGAAAAGACTCCGCAGCTTTTGGGTCATCAGGATTTTTGTCAGGGTGACAAAGTAGGGCTTTCTTTCGGTATGCTTTTTTGATCTGAAAAGGAAAGGAAATTGAATCTTTCCTCCATCATTACATTTACTATCATCAACAGCCTATTGAGTCTATATAGAGCCATATTTTGTCACCTCCACTCAAGAACTGACAAGGTCATTGTCTACACCTCTGACCAAATGCAGGTACATGAAAAAATTAAATGATGTATAGACTTATTTTCAACAAACAGTAATTGAGCATTTACTTTAATTAATGTGACATTAGCATCAATTTTCGATAAATTTTTGTAAATGTGGATTATCTTTGCAAATACACAAAAAAAAGTTACGTATAAATAAACAAATAATTGAAACATTTATACAATTTTGTAGTAATGGTGTTGCAAAACATTTTACATTTTTTTGACTGAGTCATGAAATAAAAAAAATTAGGAAACAATGATACCAAATGCTAATATTGCACATTTTGTAAGTGTCTACAGACGATTTGTAAACAATGCTGACGGGTGAACTGTTTTCCCAACAATTTTCATGCAATAATAATCAAGAAACATCTGGGGAGCCCCATAGCTACACAACTTTTTTACATCAAAATGGATAAATACGCTTAGGAGGAGACAAAATAAGACTCTTGCAGATAATTATTTTGTATTCTAATCATAGGGAAGTCTGTTATTTCAAAAAAACTTGGGTATCCTACCTCAGATTCAGAAGCTGTGATTTGCAGGTCCAATATAGCATAAAGATCGAGGTCTTCAACTTTTTTCTTAGCCATGTTGAGCAAGTTATTTGAACTTCTTTTTAGTACTTGATCTACAATTATCAGATTAATAATATTGCAATAATATTATGTTTATTTACTATCAGTCTATCTATCTACAACATATTACTGTACTCCGCGTACTAGTATGACCAAGATTATGTCAGCATGACATTTAAGATATTTCATTTGTAGCCTGTGTCTTAACATTACAGATGATAATTATAATTATAATTTCTGTCCTAATGTCGAAACAAAAGTAATATTTAATATAATGCTAATTAATTGATATTTATTAAAAGCGATTTCCCTATAATTCAGATAACTTGAATCGTATTGTTTTAATTGTAAAAATCAGTAAATATTAAAATTTAGTTTTGAATCAAAATATGGAATCATTAGAAGTATTTTATTATGGAAGTTTGGAGGTCTTCGTTAGTGCTCCAAACGCCACAGAAGTATTTTATTTTATTTTATTCACAATATTTAAAAAATATATTGTCTTCTAACTGTATAATAGCTGTCACTTGACTAAAAATACTGACAAATCTGACAAACTGACAACCATTAAATTTAGTTGAAATATCGGCATGACTTAGTTCCAAAATTAATTATTGGTTATTTGAGATATTTGTGATCAATAGACTGTTATAGAAAACATAAACACAACAATGCTTGTCCGAAATATAGGTAAGATTTACTATCAATTTGTAATTTCTGTTGTTGATAATATTATAGTTCCATTTATTTATTAATTTTATGTTACCTTCACTTTTATTTGATATTACAGGACGCTGTCCAGTAAGAAATGCTCTTGCAAGCATTAAGCACTTATCTACTGCTGCAGAACCTAATTCGTCTGAGAAATTGAATGAAGGTAGGTTTATCTCTATCCTCTGTCGTTAGATAATGAGAATATGTATGTACATGATACTCATGCGAAATACACGGTTATAAATTTGTATATGTGATAACTCAATGTTGCAAACAGTTCTATTTTTTCAGTCCTTTTATCAATGAATAACACGACTTATTACTACGGAGACCTATTAATAACTAGCACTAATTTAACAAACTGCAATAAACAATCCGATTTCTGTCTTTTTCGTAGAGGTAGTTGAATGCGTTGGTAGATTTTGTCTGTTGCATGTGCAAGGTGTCAACCCATTTCTTAAATATTTTTACTTCAAATACTGATGGCAGCATCTATTGCAGTAGGATAAAATGTATATCTTATTAACACCAAAAGGGCTTGTTTAATGTACTGTCTGTTCTGTATGTTTAAATGGTAAAAAGTATTTATATGCAGTTCCCTTACTATTGATAAATTGTTTTATAAAAAATACCTTAGTTTTGAGGTAAAAAAGGATGAAAAAAAGGTTTGTTCAAATTGAATTGGTGGGGGTACAACCAGTATCAGACAAAATTAAACATGCTATATATAGATTCAGTGTTGTTTACTATTGATTAGTAGAATTTTAAAAAAATTAACATACAAAATGGCACAGGTATAGTTGTTTTATGAATATTATATACTAGCTGGGTTACTTAGCTTCACTCAGATAATAGTATCTCTAAACTAACCTTCCCAAGATAATTTTATAAATAAGAATGTGTATCCTTGAAAACTGGTCTAACAATACCTCTTGGTAAAAATTTGCTGATTGCATACATTACCAATAAAAGTTAATATCTAGCAGTGTCTGGCTTTTCTTTATTTTTGGTGTTGACGGTATGATTGTACAAAATAATATGTGTGTATGTACTAAGAACATTATTTTCAAATTGTCTGAAGTAGCTGGTTATAAAATGATCTTCAATGACATAGTAATTGTTCTCGTTCCAGAAACTGTTGTAGTGAAGAAGAACCCTCTGGAACATCCAGATTATTTCCAAGTGCATAACCTGTTTACAGTAAAAGACCTCTTTGATGCTAGAGTTCATTATGGTCATAAAGAGGGCTCCTTGCACGAGAACATGATACCTTACTTGTATGGTTCCAGACAAGGCCATCTGATATTTAACTTGGACGTTACAGCTGAACATCTTCGTAGAGCCTTAAACTTTACAGCTCATATTGCATACAGAGGTGGTATTATATGCTTTTTTAACAGAAATGCTCTCAATGCACAACTGGTTGAAAAAACAGCCCAAGAATGTGGAGAATATGCTCATACACGATTTTGGCGAGGTGGTATTTTTACAAATGCTAATCATCAGTTTGGCGCTGTAACAAGGTTACCAGATTTATGTATATTTTTGAACACACAAAACAATATTCTCTCTCAGCACACTGCCATTAGAGATAGTGCTAAGATGCTGATACCTACAATTGGGGTTGTTGACACTAACTGCAATCCTAATTTGATCACATATCCTGTCCCTGGAAATGATGATACACCCGTGGCCATAGAGCTGTACTGTAAACTTTTTAAATCAGCAATACTTAGGGGTAAGGAAGTAAGAATGAAGTTTATACAAGAAAATGAATAAAGACAATTTTGATTAAATAGAATATATTGTATTGATATGTTTTAAGATGCTTAGTAATAGTTTTATATTAATAGAATTTACAGAAATCAAATGTATGTTATTTTGATCCCACATATAATAAAAAAATTGTAGACAAACATTTTATTTTACAATAACATTCAAAAATCTTTAATAATTAATAGACGAAATAACTTGTATATATAATTTTTTATCACATTTTTTAAAATCATTATTAACATATTGAGTATAAAATTATGCTATCATATGGTAACATTAATGATCGTCATGTGATTGCGCAGCATATCTATATATATATATAAAAGCGAAAGGTCACTCACTCATCACGAAATCTCAGAAACTGCAAGTGCTAGGAGTTTCAAATTTTGCATGCGGGTTCTTTTAAGGACGTAAGTGGGGACTCACTAAGACGGGATTTTTTGAAATTCAACCTCTAAGAGGGTGAAATGGGAGGGTGAAATTTGTATGGAAATTTTTCTATTCTAGACTTTGACAAATGAAAATAGATGTGTTCTCGATTACAATTAAAAATGATCTGTGTTGGTAAAATATAATTTGCATTAAACAACTTAGTAGTAATGCATAT
>DWQT01004042.1:0-11689 GCA_018244895.1 Myscelus amystis hages | reverse complement strand
CCGCTGTGTGAACACGTTGCGTTCAAGTGTCTAGTGTAGTTGACAAGTTTCCGTCACGTTTGACATTTTCATATACAGTGCATCGCGTTTTAGTGCATAAAATGAGTTTTATAAACAAGTAAGTAAACAGTACAGACGTTAATGTCTGATATTTATGTCAGAATTTCTGTCGTAGTCTGAACGTACCATAACGCATTGAAAATGAAGAGGAACAACTCGATGTTATTCGTGCTCATCGAAATGCGTATGAAATCATTGACAAGTGGCTCAGTAACGACAGTGTCCTTAAACCAGACAGCTACTCGGTGTCTGGCATTCGTTACCTGTCAACTGTAACCGTGATGTTCAGATAAAATATTACTTAACAATGTAAAAACATTGGGTAAGGTATAAGAAAATAAACTTTAAACTGCAGAAGGTTTTATTAACTTTTTCAAACTTTGACGTATAAATGGATATATATAAATAATGCGTAGGTTGAGTTAAGTGCAATCCATTACAACCCATTAAAGGCCGCCCCTCGGAACGATAGGGTTTGCGTACGTTATTTCAACGGTCGAACAAGTGAAGGGGATTAAAATACACTGTATGTTTTGGAAAGCATATTTAATAAATAATTACGGTATTAATTTTCCTAGGTTCTCAGAAATCTTAAGTAACGGGAAGATAATTCCATAATGGGACGTACAGATTTAATAAGTAATATGGCGGGAAAATTTAATAGGGATGTTTAAATTGTTGGAAATGCTTCTATTTTATAAGAAGGCACACACGTTTTATTTATTAAAGACATTTTAGCAAATAATAATTTTGTTAATATGGCGCTTTTAGAATGACCGTTAAAACGCTCGCGACGTCAATGCCTCACGCCCGCACACCTTGACAACCATAACAGAGACTTGCGAGAGTTTTGTAAATTTGTATGGAACTTGTTTAATATGTTCATAAAGTGGGCAGCCATTTCACTATGGGGATAACTTTTTATTATTGACCCTTATTGTTACATAGGACTTTTATAATTAAATTACCGGGTTCTATCTTTTCACAGACAACAAACGTATAATAATAAAAGTTGTATCCGTGAGTACCATTATCTCCTTTTATCATCTCAAGGTTCAAGATACAGCTCTGAGTTTATTAACATGATACAAATTGGCTAATCTGCAAAACAGACGGACAGACTATTTTAATTGCTACGAATGCAGTATGTTCTGTTACTCGCACATTAACGTGGCGTGTTAAATAAAGGAATTACAACATATCATACTTCCATTTCGTTAGTCGGTACCTAACATTTTATTTTATTATGAGAATTGTAATGGAACACCTATACATGAACCTGTTACAGAGCTGTACGACCTCCGTGAGATTTCAACGATTCATGACCATTTTTGAATTCGATATTGCTTTCAGAATAAAAGTAATCGATGATATGAGAAAGTTATGGACAATATAATAAAGAAGTTCACACTGCTCAAAGCTATTGCGTCAACAGCAAACGAACGCCGCCGCTGACCAGGAATTTGTTGTATTGAATTTCACAGGCTCAAGGAAAGAAATGAAAACGCCGGCAATGTTTGGTATGTTAATAAAATATTATTAGAAAAATGGTTATAATAATACCAGCTTTTTGGCTATTGTACGTTTGATTCCTCGTTTCTTATGCATTTTTGTTAGTACTTTGAATCCTTAAATGGATATAATTCTGTTGATTGCAATGAAATAAAAACTAAAAACAACTTCATGCAGGGCCCTGTACAGTCAAGATTTAAATAGGTCGTTAACAGGTAATCAGGTAATCCTGATACGTAGGCAAAATAATAAACTAAGACTTAAAAATATATCTAACGTTGTAAATAATGTTATTCCTCATTTTATAAAAGACTGCACGCGGAGACATGCTTATTATAGTTATAAAAAATGAATACTTGCGCAAACTTGTGACGGAATAGAAATTCGTTAATGAGAAAACCTCTACTTCAAAATTTGCTACAATTTCGTTAAACAAACACGCCAAGGTGCCTATTATTCAGTCTTCTCGTATTTACCCTCGCTTATACAATGTAAGAGTAGAGCATCATCGCTTACTCTGTTTACTGTTTAAACAGCGTCCTTACTGTGATCCGCATGATCTTGACGTGTGTCCTCCGTGTCCTAAATATTGTAAAGTCACACGCGGTCTCCGTTGCGTCACTGACGATTAATGGACATAATCTATCCAGATTTCAAAGATGCGATTACTCTACGAATGGCAAGTCGCATAATATGTTCTACAGATGTCGTTTAACATTCACCGCTGACTGATTTATTGTCCCGCGCACCATATGGCCAATGGTGTTTTTGTGTTCATTTTACGACAAGTTGGTTTGGGGTAGAGCCGAGTGAGTAATAAAAAATACTGTGTGGTCTAATACTGGACGTTAACCGAAGCTCGCAGCAAGGGCTATTAGCTTTGTTCGATCGATCATACTTAAGTATTCTACTGAATATTACCTTTCAATAATCAAATTAATCACGCTGAGATAGAGATAATAATACCCGTAAGCGGAGATCCAATAATCACTTAAGTCCGAAGTACAGTATATATGTTGCTACAACGATGTACTTTTAAATATAAATTACAAAGTCGTTACATTGTCAATGATTTACAAATCACTCTTTTAATATTGCGAATCAGTTAATAACATTTTATTTTAATGTACTTGCTAAATTTAACTCCCAGTTAATTGTGTTTGTAAAAATGTAGTGTACTGATGAAAGCTTTAATGAGAAATGTAAAGCGATTTAAGATAATGCTACCTGGAAGTGCAATTCAGTCGCCCCGGGACGACGGAGAGGCCGCACCCGCCGGAAGCACGGCGCGTTCACAAGCTACCTCGTACTTGTTTATTTGTACGTGTATAAAACAGGCTAAACGCTAAGTATTTTCGATCTCACGTACATACTTTGCGTATCTGAATACAAAATGAAGGCGATATTGATCTTTTAAAATTATTTTGGTATGTTTTTTATTGAATATGATCAATATATAGCTATTTTTTTTAAATTTTGATTAATTTCATCATAAAGACGGCACTAATTCTGGTAATAAAATAATCCGTATATTGTAAAAATATTTAAGTAATTTTCTTGCTGTAATGCATTTTTAGTGAAATTGCAATTACTGTCGCCATCAACCGTAATCGACGAATCAATTAATGAGAGTAAAAGTAAAAAGCATAATTTGTCACAGCCGTATATAAAACCTATGTAAAAGGAATGTGAAAGTTGGTCGACTTAGTTATTGCGTAATTATTAATTAGCGGACCACCGTCCAACGGGCGTGAAAGAAGTTTTGCACGATCGGACTTATTTATCTCGGAAACGTCAACGATAACTTTTCAACCTACTTTTAATCTATGTACAAAAGTGTAACTTGTAGTGAAATGAACCACTAGTTTCTACTTCGTTGGGTGTAATCAAATCCAATGACTTCAGTCGCATTTTCACGATAATAAGTATGGTATCATCGGTTAATAATTGTAAATAATGTACAACGACTATTTAACATTCTAGTATTTTCTGAATCTCTATAAGAGCTGACAAGAACAACCCCGTGGCTCTTAAACAAACAAGGCCAGGGTCCAGAACGCCTCAAAAAATACAAAAGTATTGTGGCACACGTGTTCTTTTGTCGTTTCCGTATTTACAGATGATTAACACCATCTTTCCATTGTGAACTTAAATTTTTTTCTCTACCATTTCATATTTCTTGAAGCTGATGGTTTTACGGGATCGTTATCATATTTCAATAGAACCCATTTCTCTAAGACTGAGATTATTTTAGAATTCTAGATCTTTCGCTAATATTAAAGAAGTCTACGACATGCTGAAATGAAAAACATAGTAATGCATAATGTCTTAACATATTACCAAATATTTATTTGAACCTTGATCATCTATTCGAAATATTCCAAGTGTAGAAGTAATTGTGAATTGCTGCGTTATTTACGTCCAACAGTAATGAAATAAAAAAAAATGTTTGCATTGAATTGAAAGTGACCTATTTAAATGAATATTTTAATTGGAATATTACTCGTAACTGACGGCGAAACATGAAAACAGACGGTAAGGGAGTAGGACATTATGTATCCAGTAACAAAGAGATAAAGGCTAATTAATCATCACATTTGTGAATAAATTACATATTTCTTCGTAATTCAAGTAGATATTGACAGGTAATGAAAATAATATTATGTACTCAAGTAATACTGAGAATTGTCAATGTGGTAATTTACAAATCAAAGTTGGAGGAAGTTTTACGCGAATTCTTTGAGCAAAATTAAAAAATTATCCAGGCCACCAATTCAGTTTGCAGCCGAAAGTACATAGATTATCGATGGTCAGGCACGCTGAAAACGAAAGGTTGCGGTATAGACCACAACATTCCGGTTTCAGTTCAAAAACGGTACACTTAATTTGCCTTTGTGGGAACGGTATATATCACGGACACGAAAATCGTTAATTGCTAGTTTATTTTAATTACTTCCAAAGAATGAAAAGCACGGTGAACAGAGTACCCGGAGTTTATTGATTTATCAGGTTCAGGTAATGTAGTTAATGTAAAGACTGTCGCACAAGTATGGAGGTTATATAGATAATAAAGTGATCGGTAGGAGTAGTACTAGCATATACTTATAAGGATTTTTCGAGGAAATATTACCGTGACATCAATTCTACAATAGAGAATGCTCCATGACAAATGTGTCATTAGAACAATTTGTGTTTCGATGTAAAGGGTGTCGATGCCGGTCGGCCGGTCGGCCGGAAAACAATAATGATACGCCTGGCTTTGTCGTTCAAAAGCGCTCCTGTTTGATTACAATGTTAAGGGCTATTTTGATGCTACGTTGTTGGTCAGTTTCAAGTCAACATTGCAAATTAGCATAGGCTGTGATAGGATAAGTTTCGATTATACAGAGAGCGTGTATGTTGATGTTGGTATAATTGCCTTAGTCTATCTATAGACTGCCGCACGGCACGAACCTAATCAAATTCAAGCCCCCGCACTCTGTTATACTTGCCTACAGGCGTTGTCCAAAGAATTAAAGTTCAGATATTTAGTAACCTTAGATAAAACTTGGCGGTCAATGACAGCTCGCAGCAACCAATTTTCAGGTCCCGCTGCAGGCTTTTTATCGCTTCTGCAATTGGGGTGCTTTTGAGTATACTTACTTCATCATAAGGGTGCGGGTTAGTAACTACCTACTCCTCTGGCAGATATTTGAAAAGCCTTAAATATAGAAGTCGCATCTTTTGCATCGATTTACAGAAAAAGCGACTCTAATTATATCATCTATAAATATCGCTAGGAAATAAATCTTCCGCTACCCACTTCTCGCGCCCTTAATTGGAATAAACGTTGAAGCGCAACACTATTTATACACATACAATTCTTAGATATATCAAATACTGGAGTCTAAGCAAATACCATTTTTACAGCTGAGCGGTTTTCTATCAGCCCACACTGGACAGCTTAATAGAGTATTAAGCGCTCCCTAATTGTAGGGATATACGAGTATTAGCCCGTGAACAATAATCACTATAAGACGTACTAAGGCGTAGAGGTAGACCATGTGTAATGAAGAATTATATGTATAGTGTTCGCCAAATGTAAAATTAAATGCCCATTAATCTTTCCCATCGACCCCTGTATAGTTTCACTGTAGGACATGGATGTAGTCTCACAATTGGATAAGTTAAATATGGTCTAGGTTACCCTTGTGTAGTCTACCACGCACGGGCTAATTGTCACACGTCTGTAAAACATTACAAAGAACTCGCCTGCTTGCAGGTTTCTTCGTTTTTATTTATAGCGATTCAGATGTAATGTGCGAAGCCGCTCGCCTACGTATACACGTATGTATAATAAACGTAGGTATACACATATAATATGCATATTTGAAAGTTCCTCACACTTCACTGAACCATTCGAACGTATTATTGAGAAAATACGAGATACCTGAAAAAATTTAATTTAAATTTATTTTTAGGATTTGCATGTGTATATTGTATGGACAATGGGTTGTATATTTCATGGAATATACAATATATAATATTGAAATCTAAGTATAAAAAACAAGTTGTCACTTATAAAGCGCACGTGCAATAATATTATTATTTTATTGTTTTGTTTCCGAATTCTAGCGGAAATTTTATCGCATAACCACCATTTTGCGTAGCGTCATTTTAGGCCTCTAATGCGTTTCGCAATTTAAAGCCAACGTGTGGGCGAAACTAACGTTGATATACAGCAAAATTCAGCGACGGCAATGGAAGTGCTACGCAATATTTATTTCAGTAAAACATGTTATACGGTAAGTTTGATTGTAGCGATTAATGATGCACTTTCAGTATACCGTCTTCTTCCCTATATTTTTTGACTTATTTGCGTGAAAAACCGTTAAAAAAGTGGCGGCAGCAACTTGCTTTAGAAAAATGATTTTGAGGTTATAATTTACATTACACCCTATTTAGAAAGGTTATGGGGTCCAAATTACATTATTCAAATTTACTTCTGCAATTTTAACCAAATTAATTCTTTAGCTTCCGATAACATAATAATTATTCATTATAATCATGTATTTGAATTAATGTTCAAAATGTCTATAAACAAAATTAAGTGTACACTTAAGGCGAATGAAGTGTTTGCCGGCTTGCCGCAAAACGTTTTTTTATTCTTATTATACAACTAATTAATATTATACGATATGTAAAGACGATAGATATATTTGTGCAAGCAATGCCTGTTACTGCGGTTAAGGAGCAACATTCTTCCCTCCCTATCCCTGATGTGGTAGACATATAATAAATAAGAAGTAGATTATTCCAACTTACCTCCCAGCCATATAAGAAAAGAGTTGCAAAGTTACGTCAATTATTTTTCTTTTCTATTCCTATGACATCCATTCCGAAGAGTCCAAACAATAGTAATAAAAGCGATGTAGCTACGATACAGTACGCGGTACTTCCAGCTCTTCATACATCCACGTGGACGCACTGATCCGTGTTAGGGTTGAAATTCGTGCAATCCTCAAGTATCCTAGAATACAGTTTCACCTTTGACACGTACATATATAGGTTATTTATAGCTTCCGTCACACCGGTGACATTCACTCAGTAATATGAATATTTGGAATACTGGACTTGAGTATGTAATATGTGTAACATTTCGATTGTCTTCGAGTCATACGTCCAAATATTGGTATGCGGAGGTATGCTTCATATTGACAATTATGTACTCGTATATACATCTAGTGGCCCCGTGGTCGAGTGGTTAGAGACTCGGTTTGTTAAACCTGGGGTCGTGGGTTCGGTTTCCATCCAACACATTTGCGCCATGACCACATTTGTATATTAATATATTAGGTATAATAATAATACGTATATAAGTATGGTATATATAGTATCTACATATACTTATGTTTATCAGTCATATACTTCTATAAGATGCTAGTAGAGCTGTAACTATTCTATAACTCGTAACTATTCTTACTTTATAGAAATTATAATGTTTAAAGTTATTGGATGAGTGTTTTTATCCTGAATACGTGATTAAAGTCGTGGAAAGAGCCTAGTGTTTTGGTTCTTCCAAAGTTTTAACCATTAAATTCAACATGCAGTTCACGTTATTTTTACATAACATAACACATAGTGGAGAAATTTGGTGAAACGTGCTTCATACAGGGTTCTCACTGGTGGGGTAGATAATACTTACCGTTCATTTACAGTGTCAGCGCATTTATAGCCTAAAAACTAGTTTTCTAGAATGAACATTAAATATGTCCTTTACATATTTCAATTCATTACCCTATTTGTTTTCTTCAAATACAAAATAATGAAGGAGTTTTTGTAAATACCGAATCCGCTTTGGGTTTAATCATGCCCCTTGTATAGCAGGGCCTTCGTGTAATCGCACCGTTGAATATTTAAAGTTGACGTTAGCTGGTCACCTTTACAAACATTACAGGAAAGGTAATTGGGTTTGGGGAACGGTATCTGTATTGTGACGTCAATCGTAACGATTCGCGTAGTGAGTAATTTATGAAGAACATCACACACTTATGATCTTTCATATCTAGAAAGCTAGTGTCCACGCAGCAGCGCTGACGGCCACTGCCCGCGGACTTAGATCATAATACATTTGTTCATAACCTCTGATACATGTATTATTTATAGTATTTATAGAGTATCGTTTATTGATTAACTCAAATTACTAAAATGCTACACGTATTAATTTTGTTAATTACAGATAGTACGGAAAATTGGACAATATGTATTGTCATGACAAAATTGGACAATAACATTGTCCGCCGAATTATAATAGTTATAATTGTATCACAATTTAAAAGCATTTGACTTTATATCCGAACTTCATTTGTTTTCGAGTAAGCAATAGTGCTGCTCTACATACGATATAGCTATTATGTTTACGTTAAATTGAGTGCGAGAAATAGAGACCACATTAGGTTTAGGTGCGTCTAAATCCTAAATAGACCAACCTGTATAACAAGTTGATGAAAGTAGAATGTTGTCAAGACGGTTGTCGTTGGAAACCTTCAGTATCTGTCTACCTTATCTACCTATCCACGGAAAATAGGCGTGACTGTATAACTTTAACTCGCGTTAAACTGGGGTAGCTATTTCGTTAAAACATGAATGCTACGCTCATTTTCGTCGTCAACGTCCAGCTGACAATTTCATTTATCATTATGCTGTTCGTAGTTCACAAACGTCACCGGCATATCGTACTATATTTTAATACTAGCAGTATTAGTAGATATCTTTTTTATAACTGGTGGTACCGCTTGCTTTAACTACAATTGCTTGATGCTACTCGTAGAAACAAGTGTAACCGTGCTATTGTTGACGAGTCTATTTGGTCAGAGTACTAATTATACATATGACTTCTAAATTGCAAATAAAAAGTCATTGCAATTTTTTGCAATATATGCAATATAGCATTTAATTTGGCTCAATCAATACGAATATCGTCGTGAAGTCTGATAGCGGCTAACTTGATATATACTTTTGTAATTGAATGCAATATAATTTACTTATATTAGGTAATATGCTTAGAATATCGTGACGACTTCTGATGAGGAGCTTTCAATTGTGAAGAAAATAACTGTCTTGCCGACAAAGTCAACAAATGTGGAAATCGTTGCAAGGTAAGATTTTTAAGCTTTCAAGTGAAAATCATGACTTTTGCTAGCTTCCATCATACAATCATAATAACCGAGTATAGTCGCTGGAATACTAAGTACGGTATTCTCACGCACTAACATTTATCTCTGAGAAACAACAAGGTCCATTTTCCGCTGACCGCTCGGCCGAATACGTCGAGGTGTGCCAAATTCGAATCACTCAAATAGGCGTTAACTACAAAACGGTACTTCAAACATGTTCAGAAATGATTTCTTCATTTCTCTTGACACATACTTATTACTCAATGACTGCCTTAATGCATATATTTACTTAAATTCTAAATTAAAAACCAATATTTAATACTTATTTGTACTAAAATAAGAGAAACAGGACAGGATTGTTGGTCTTTGACTAAAGAATAATTCTTCAATGTGCAATCCTTCTTAATAATTGATAGCAAAAATACATCACTACGTGTTAGTGGAGAATATGAAGTCGTTATTTTATAATTATTATATTGTAACTAATACGACGCAAACATACATCTAATAAACTAATGCAAATCCAGAGTACCCGGAATGGAAAGTATAGGTACCAGACATTGTATCTATTAGTTTTATTTATTAATAGCCTTCATTAGCATAGCGACTATGTAGACCTTTATATAAATATAACAATTTATATACTATATTCTCAATAGTTATCGAATATTACAATTAAATACATTTATATACTTTTATGGATATCGTTATAGATAAAAAAATGACCTACATTCCATTTAAAATAAATTATTTTCTGTATCCATTACATTAAAATTGGTTTTATAAAATAAATTCCATAGATAAAACACAATTATGCTCTCCGAGAAGACTTGATGCAATTATCGTAACACCAATTAGACCTTGATATCTCTTTGTTAAAAACGTAGGTATTGAGAGAATAATATCGCAACCTCAATTGCAACAGATACGAAAAATTGTGTTCAATCAGAACTTTTTCTTGCAAATAAATACATACATAATATGTATATTAGGTAGCTAATATTAATTCTTTTAATTTAAAGCTATTCAATCTATCTTTTTTTAAAAGTTATTTCGATATCTATTGTATGCGTTACTAACGTAATATATATTTCTAACGCACTCATAAAAAAGGTGGCTGTCGGCAACACGACGCTTGCATGTCAGCATACATTATTTTTCACTATTTCTTACTTCCTTAAGGCGAATTTAGATTTATAAATTTGTCGAAGCATTTTTTTTGTCACTCGCTAAAAACAGATGTGAAATACTTTTAATTAATCCAAGTTTAAAAGCTACTCATAATCTTCTATTTCTTTAGCAGTCGGTCCACATTAAGTCAATTATCTCAACAAGTCTTAAACGTTCATCCAGATGCTATTTCAATTCGCAAATATGGGAGCCTCTGGGAACCAACAAACGAGGTCATCGTAATAACTCGTTTGTAAAGTGAATAGAAGTGATGTAATGAATCACGAAATAAGTACAAATATATTTTACTCAAGCATAGTTTTAAAATTATGTTAGCCCACATATTTGTGTCCGCCATTGTCTTCATGTACATGCGTGACGTAAGTCTTTTTTGAGAAGAAATTCTTCAAACCTATCTGGGTTTTCTTATATAATATAACCACTGAACAGTGTTTTCTATAGTCGTAAAAGCTATTTACATGTATTCAACCATTACGATTAGGCCCGCTTAATATCAATTAATCAGAATTGCTTTTCCGGGCTGGCCGCGTTCCCGCTAGCGTAGCTAGCATTCGTAATTGTTTTTATCTATGAGAAAACACATCTTATTGGTACATCTTATGCGTGCTCAATATTTAAGCAGCAAGCAGCGGTCACAAGTGGCCATGCGCGCCCGTGGACATCTACAAACAACCTCCAATAGGAACACAGGAATGCGACTGTTAATTATAATAATGCGCCAGTTTGTACTCGATTGCGTAGGTGATATTTGTATCTACCGTATTAGAGGTCGGAATAGACTAGCATCCACACCCTTCAAACCGAAGTACAAAATGTTGTAATAACTACTGGCTCACGGTAGAAATATTGGTGGCGGTGGTATTTCCCCGGCGAACCGTATACACATTTTACCGCATGTAAAAAACTTTGCTGTTTTTTAAAATATCGAAATACCCGTCTATATCAAGATTTTTATTAAGTATTTCAATTTTGACTGATATTTTCCTGTTACGATCTATAAGCTCTAATGCTCTTTAAATTTGAAGTCCCAAATTATTAGTGAATTTCGTTAAATTACAAATACCTAACAGAGTTTAAAATCTATCAACATCATTTGACGCGATTAGGAATTGACCTATTCTGGGATAGCCCTATCGTTTACATTTGTGCATTCCACTATGGGAGTGTGTCTTTACCGAGGTATTTTTTCATAATCACTGAACCCACCAGAGACCACTGGTCTTGTTAATGTATATGTAGTATATTTTGTTGTTTTCACAATAAGATGCAGA
>DWQT01004041.1:0-11689 GCA_018244895.1 Myscelus amystis hages | reverse complement strand
GATAAGCAGTTAAATTCTTGCAATTCTTATTGTCCAAACTGTACCGTGTAGGGCACTAGTGAAAATAATCGGGACATTATTATTATTAATAAGATTAGCTATTTTTAAAACGGAGGCAAACCAAGTGAATGTATTCACATTAACCACACTACCCTAGTGCTTATTAGTGACTCCTCTAATAGCAGAGGTATGATGATAGTTCATAGTTAAAGAATAATTAAAAACAGATTTACGCTTGTTTAGCCGCTTGACTTCCATCCAAAGCAGCTAAGGCTTTTGCATCCAATCCACCTAAAAACAATGAAAGTTGTATAAAATGTGGTATCTCCATTTAAATAATAATGTGTAAAAACACGTAAATCTGTGTTGTTATTATTATAGAATTTTGTCACTTACATTGGCTTGTTGCAATACCAGCAATGTACTCGGTTGTTATAGCAGTAGTATCTGAAATGCAGTATTTCGTGTAATGGATTTCATGGGCACTTAAAGAAACATAAACGGTGAAAAAAAGTTGTAACCTTTTATATAAGGTTTCCCCTTTTCTGAAACGGAAGAAGTTGAAAGGATGCTGATCTTGGATGCGACCTTATCAATGAGGATAGGTGAAGAGTGTTGACCGCCAAAGTGAGACGCAGTTTCTAGCCTTAAATAATTATAAATGATTATGCTTTATTGCACGATTCTACGATTGTGGAAAGTTTTGAGTACTTATGTTCCATTGGCAAAGCGCGAGATTACATTGAGGCTGTTTCGGCGTGATTCTTTTTAAACTTTCCGACGGTGAGAAAATCTTCACTGCTCTTCTTCTTCATCTCGTCATGTAATACTTTCATTACTTCACCTGTAATGAGGAGCGGATAACATAATTAGTATTGCGAATACAGGATTGTAGCTAGCGTTTGTTATTTGCGATAAACTAATTAAGAATTTCATACCTCTCCCTTTAATTACATCCGCTAAATGAGCTGAACCTTCGTCGATTGATTCTGTAAATATTTCAAACGATTATATCGAGTGGACTCCCTTTAACGTGTACAGATAATAACTTTTTTAGTTCGATCCAAACCTTTTAAAACATTTTGTAGTTTTTTTTCTGGTATTACAGTGTTGATCTTCTCTTCCAATTGTTTCTTTGTCCCTTGATCGTTTGCAGTTACCACACCAACGGGAGCTTTTAGAACTCTGCAATAAAATTGGTACATTCAATGGGCGTTATTGTGCGTTCAGATTCTGATATACTCGTATACATGTTAGTTTTCAGTAAATACTTACTCTTGACCACCTTCAGTGTATGTCATCTTGTAAATACTTTCTTGAGCCAATATCTCATCACCTTTACGAGCCATTAGGTCGGCTAGTACCTGCCTCTTTTCCAACTCGCCTATTTACATAAAAAGTATTCAGAACTTAAAGAAGTTGATAACTAAGAGGGTACTAGTAAAATAATTTTAAACTTACTTTCTGGATAAGGCGATGACAAAAATTTCGAACTATCGTCTATGATTTCTGAAAAGCAAAACATGTATGATTTGGTAAATGTTTCCAGTCGTATTGAATAAATAGTGAATGTATTGACACTGACCTGGCATATGTTTGGAATGTTGGGGCGCCGGTTTCTTGTCAGCAAGTGCTGTAAGTTTTCCTCGGACTGACTCGTAAGCTGCTTTATCGACCTTTTCATTTGTCAGAGATGTAGCATTTTCGAGTCTAATAACAGTTGAACGAGATAGAATTGTGCTTCCACACAAATGCTACGAACATTACTGAGCCATTTATTATAATTATAGCCGCTATCATGATTCGGATTCAAAATTATTCAAAATGTTCATCACAGAGCCTACCTTCTGGCCCCGTCGTTGTAAGTTTGTTGGTAGCCTTGCAGATTACCCAGAGGAGCGTCACCTTCTTCCTTCATTATATCGACTAGATGCTGCAATGCTTCACCTGAATTTCCATATATTATTTTAAATTACTGCAGTAATTTAACTACATGTAAAATGATTATATCTATACCTTTACTTTTAGATAACTTTACCTTTTTCTGTTCCGACTTTTGCTAAATGTTTTGAGGCGTCAACAATGGTTTCTGAAAAGGAAATGTAGTTCGGTTAATTTCTTTGGTGAGGGGTATCAGTACAGCATTTCGTCTTACATGAAATTAGTCACAACTCTATAGTATTTTTATCATTATAGTCTCTGGTATTAATATTTAAAATTTGTTCTGACATAAAAAAAACACATACTGTCTAGAGCAGACGTAAGTGTCGGTGCAAGTCTGACTGGAATTCCTCTATTAAGTTCAGAGTTTATTTCATTTTGTAAATTTTCACATTTCGGATCATATTCCAAGGGACCTGCGTATTTTATCCTAGAAATAAAATATACAAATCAGTCCTAAATTTCGAGTTGAGATATTTGGAGATAACATTTTCAATCTGCTTACACATCAGCTCCATCAGAATAGGTTTGGCTATAAGCTTTATATTTAAATAAAGGCCTCATGCCGAGAGATTTTTTAACGGCAGCCAGTAGATTCAAGGGGTAGCGCTCGCCAGCTACTCCACCTGATAGTAATAATAGTAAATTTTATTTTAAATCTTTCACCTATTACTGTATCATTCGAAATTACTTTTGCCTTACTTCTTAGTGCTATGCCTTGCGATAAATATCGTGCAGCGTCTTGAACCATTGCTGAAAATGATTCAATATGATTTTTACAGATTTCACAAAATCCTGCATATAAAAGACATAAAAATGCTCAGTTCAATGATACATACATTTCATAGCAATTTTAAGGTCCGGTGGAGTAGAATTTTCCACGTCTGCACCTATTTTCTCTTTAGCTTCATCGGCGATATCCTTAATCGGCATAAATGGAACAACAGTTGGTGCTGTTTCGAGCCTGTTAAGATGTTTTTTATTTGTATATCAGCGTTTTGAGAAAAGCGATTAGAATATTCACAGAACTCACGAGTCACTCACTCTGATGCTCCCATTCCGTATGTCATCGCATAATTATTCCTTTTGGCTACTTCTTTAGTTGGATTGCTTTTCATCATTTTCAATAAAGTTTGTAAAGCCTTATCTAAAAACACAATTTTCGTCAGCCGTATAGGATGCAAAATCATTTAATAGAATATAAATGGAAATTGTTTAAAAGTATCGTGTATCTTACCCCTGTCTCTCACGAACGCAGACAGGTAATTAGCGCAACGATCAATTACCTCTGAAAACAATCACAACAAGGTGATTACTTTAAATGTATCTACTTCTATTAAATGTAGAATTCAAACCATATACATACCAGCCATATCTTTTACTAGTGCTTTTGGTGTTACAACATCGACGGCCCTATGTAAAGCCGTCGAAAATATCGGAGCGGTGCTTGGATCTGGATTAACGTTCGATAGACCAGGTGCTGATTTTAATCTTAAACCAAAATTAAGGTTAATACCGTGTTGCATAAAGTGAATAGCGAAAACAATGATACACCAAATACTAACGTATATGCAGCCGCATATTTTGTATCGACAGGTGGAAATTCTGGTGTGAAGGCTCCGCCTCCATCTCTCTCCAGTTCCTTTATTAATATATCAAACGCGGGACCTCGTTCAACTGGTTAAGTATTTTTATGAATATCACATTCTATAATTCTAAATTAACAAAATTATAGAGGATAATTGGTTTTAAAAACTTACTTTCATCAATTGCACACTGGGACAAATACTTTGAGCATATATCCAATGTTTCTGGAAGAAAAAATACGTACATAGCTCCGAATATTAAAGTGTTTTGGAGACCTTACTTTTTTACTAAAGTTTCGTTAGTACCTGTCATATCGGTCTTCAATTCAGCTGGTGTTATATTTTCAACCAATTTAGAGAGATTCGAATGTATCTCTTGAGATAGATTAGGGTCATCGTGGTCGCTTTCCAGGCCCTTTGCATCTTCCAACCTGTAAAACATATCTTGCACTTTTTCTATTTTCATGATATGTGCTACTGTTAAAGTCACTAGTAAAGAAAAGAAAAATGGTTTACTCTGTTGCAGCCCTTGCGTATGTTCGTCTGACTTTTCCTTTTTGATACAATTGATCATTTGGCTTTGTACGCATCGTCTTTGTCAGTAATCTAAAAGCAGGTCCCTTATCCTCTACAAAAATGGTATTCGTTATCATTAATATAAGTATCACAAATATATAGTTTAGGCACGGCGAGTGATAAAACTTACTATTGTATTCTGCGTTTTGTGCCAAATAATTACCACATATCTCAATCATCTCTGAAATGAAAAAAAAATATGGCAAACCAAGGTCACAGAAAACGATCTAAACACTGATATATTCTATTTACAAAAGTAATACCTTTCATAAAAGGTTTTATATTGTTCGGTGTGTTCGGTGTAGCTGTGGCACTGAGATCGTTTTTTACGTTATTCGCTAATGTTGTATTAAATTCTGTAGCATTAAAATCCGTCGCTTGTTTTAATCTAGAAATAATATTTTGAAGTACTTAATATCGATAATATTATGAGTAAGTAGTACTGAAACGATAATATTGAAAAGCGTTTTACTCGTCAGCTCCTTCCGTGTACGTTTGACTAAACTTTCCGTGCGAAAGTAATTGTTCATCGCCCTTCTTATACATTGAATCGGTCAAAATCATAAATGCTTCCAACATCTCGCCTAAAATTATATTTCTTAAGAATCTGTCTCATTATAAAATAATAATCGTAAATAAGTCTATAACGTTTTATACGTACCGGTAAATTTCAAATATGCGGGTTGAGCTAAACATGCGAACAATAAAATAAAAAAATGTTAACATGATGTAATGGCTAATGCGAATGTTTATTCGTAAATGAACAGTTCCGTATGATGTAGTATTATGTAGAAAAGCAATGTAACATGATCGTATTATAGTGACATACTTACGGAATTTGAGTAGACCTCCCTGTGGATAAACAAAAACATATTGGGGAGAAGTAATCAAATATTTCTATTAATAATACATTCTTCATTCTCCAATATCTTTTGTAACAAAATGAACACGATTGAAAAAGGAACGTATTCTGCTTGCAAATTTATATTAATTTTGTAACGTGTATTTCATGGAAAATGAAGAATGGTAAGATGTACATATATGTATTTATATACAAACACGTAGTACATTATAAAGTCGTTACCTTCAACAGCCGTGTTCACTTGTAACAGTAGATAGGAAATAAAAGTATCAAAAAAATTATTAAGTTTTATTCAGTTACTTATTTTTGTACGTTTTACAATATTTAATTTCAAGACTTTCGTTTCGCGACAGTTAGATCAGTTACCATACAAAGCATATTTTAGTTCAATCGACATTTTATGTAATTATTATCTTCATGTTGGATCTTTTGGATCTATTTGTTTCTTAACAACATCAGTTTTTGTGACTGCTTCTACTTCCTCAAATGTTTCTTTCATTTCATATTTAATTTTACCCTATGCAAAAATGTTTTGTTTTAAAAGACATTTGAAGTCACTTGATTTTATTGATATATGAAATAGGGTAACGAATATGACACTCACCCCAGCCATCATATTAAGAAAGTCGTCGGCAAAGCCAGCGTCGCCGGCTTGATCCGCTTCTGTCAAATCTGCAAGATTAGAATAAAACATTTCCATAGATTTAATATTCTAAAAATTTGCTATAGCATTCTGACAAAAATTGCACAATTCTGTTTTAAAGCAAGTCGTATTAACGACAGATCGAACAATCAAGAAGAACGGAACGGAACGGAATTATAAAAAAACGCTGAACCAGAAAAAAAAAGTTTTGACAACCTGCTTTTATTCTTTTGGAATTTCGCTCTTGGAGGCTCTCGGTGTGCCTCCAGGGGTTGTCATCGGTGTCGCTGTGGGCGTTACTCCGGGGGTGTCTGTGGGGGTCCCGCCAGGAGTACCGGCTGATAGAGTTGTAGATGTACCAGTATCGCCGCCTTCGGCACCGTCGTCGCCATCGGCTGCGCTCCGACTCACTTCTTCTCAGAAAAGAGAACAGACAGTAAAACATACCTCAGCACGGCACAGGTCGATTATCCACTCGACATTTGGGCCATGATTTCGTAGGCTACACGATAAAATGAAAAGTTCCTTACCGTCGTCTTCATCGAAATCCATCATCAGCATGCGATCATCAGATTCTGTGATGATTTCATTAATCCAAACAGCGATCTGGTTAGAGTAACGTCTATGATAAATGTTGGTAATACAAATAATATTACATCTCCATAACCGCAACAGTACAAAGAAGAAATTGCGTATAAACACTCTACTTTTCCAAAGTATACAATAAAAAATAAATAACATTGAAGCTGGCTCGTAGAAATATGCTTCCGTACCTTATCAGACATTTCCATCATGAACCGCGCCTTAGGGTGCCTACAACGTCTCGATGGAATCCTTATATGCATGAGGCCGCAAATCTCCTCTAGGATGATATTAGAGAGTCTCAGCATCCTAGACAATTAACAAAAATAGGCTCCAGTTATTGAATTGATCAACAGGATAAGATAGTACATAATATGAAGGATAATAGGAAAATAAGCTTTTTCCGCACCCGTCAGCCAAAGTGTAATAGCCAGGCTTGGACAGACGCTGTCGGATGCCTCTTGCGAAAACAACGGTAGCGTTTCGAGCCCACGTGAATCGTTTGTCGCCGTACACCGCCACAACGTCCTTTTTCAGCTGATTCACTTGGATTCTGAATGTGAATTTAATTAAGCGATGTAAATTAAACCAAACAACAGTTAAGTATTAAAGTTATTCATAAATGTAGGAAAACTTGAGACTGCACACTCAAAAACGAAAACTACATATAGGTAATGATCGTTTTCTGGAACCGGATACAAATTCTCAGCGCAAAACTAATAACCTACTTAGAAGTTTCAATAACCTACTTAGTAGATTTCTTCTTTGCTTTTCGGAGATTGATGAAATACTCGTAGGCTTGATCAGGTTTGAAAGGCTCATCTGCGTCCAACATACCACGTAGCCGCGCGATCTGTAAATAAAACGACAGAAATTATACAGAGATATTTGGTTGATTGGGATGATTGTCGGTACAATATACATTTTGAATTTAGAAGTATTTTTTTAAATAAATTTTATTTTCTCTTACTATGCTACAATAATGGAACCACTGACTCTACTAGCGTCTTATATAAAATTTGAAAGTATTTTATAATACTATTACTCTTTTGTAAAGTTTTAATATACAGATTCTTAAAATTTCATTGTTGTTGCTATAATATTTACACTGGAAACCGTGCGGTTACCGGTTTAGAAAAAGTGCTATGAATACTTAAATCCATGATACGTTATTATCAAAATACGAGTAATGCATGCGTTCACACGCTGAAAAGTCCTTTAGAGCACCAAGTAGCATTCTAGACTCTTTTGGAGAGCTCTGATCTTTAACGACCGCTGATTATCTGCTTTTATAACACAAATTCCAGCTGTTCTAATTAATACAAACTCGTCCACAAGTCCACATTCCATGTACTCGTATGTTTACAGATATAAGCTTACTGTATCAGCCGGTAACAGGTGCGCGTGCTCTCGCCATAAACATATAATGTTGCGTCGTGGCGGCTTGGATATATACTCCAGCCTGTCTGTCAACACGGCCCCGTGTCGACGGAGGCAACGGGCGTGCGCACGTTTCGCACGCTTCGACATTTTCACGTCAGTCGCTTTCGGACCTCTATTGAAATTAAATTAAATTACACTTAAAATTTAATTTCTCAGTATTCTTCAAAACTAGACGTTTGTGCTTTGTGAGCGATAATATTGAGAGAGGATATTATTTCCGTGCGATCTGTAATGAACCTTATGTATGTATACCCGTAAGAAACATGTCCGAATAACGCGAATATAACTTACAAATTAGTGAAATAAACTTCGAATTTTCTCCAAACCTTTACGTCTCCGCGCTCTGAGAATGATACCATTTGGTAGAGAATACTATTTCCCATAGGATACGATCAAAATTTGAAGGAAAATCGGGGTATGTTATTCTAAGCCGCGCAATCTCATTTCATGTACTGTTACCTAGGTCTTGCAGGCTTAGGTGGTGGTCGCGCCGGCTTTTGAGGCGTAGACTTATGTTGCAAACGTAGATCATGACCCGCAAAGATAGTATCTGCTACCGTTGGTGGGGCAGGCTCCGTAGCGTAGGGAGGATACGGTGGGAACCCGCCCGCAGGGCTCGGTGTTGCTATATCAATGGCATACATTCAATGTAACGAGAATTGTGTAATAAGCATAAGCATAGCGATAAGAGACGAGTAGGTATTAATCAAATAGCTTACTTATAGTAGTAGTAATAGTAATACACATACCCTCGCCTACTTCGGACATAAGCATTTCGCTAACAGGGGGCTCCGTTGACGAGGTACCTTCAGCCATATTGAGTTTAAGTAGTAGATTGCTTTAGAACCAATGTTCAGTTTTAGATAGTATATAAATTCACTGATGTTGTTAGATTATTTTATGTTGAGCAATAATTATGCCGTTACTTCCATGTTGTAGCATGACAGAGTTAATGTCGGAATGAACGTATTTTTAAGAATTTAGCAGTGAATATCTGACGAAACATGGCCAGTATCGCAATAGAGTAGATATTTATTAGTATTTCAAAAATAAATTATGAATTTCAATACATGCATATATTATATTATTTGCATTCGTCGCGTACTTTTCTACTTATTCAACACAAATCGGTAAATAAAAAACTATTGTTGATTAAAAAAATAGGTATCAAGTATGATAAATTGTTACTTTTGTCCATTACGTTTTCAAATAAGCATCGGTAAGTTTTATTTCGGATGGGATGGCTCTTAAGGTTAATTATATTCTCAAATAACAAATACCGGCATGTAACAACTCTGTGCGCTAACATTAATTGATTATTCAATTCAAACTTATGCTTACCGGTTTCTGTGTCATTTAAAGGGTTTGTGGGTTGTTTAAAACTCCTCTTAAGGAGAAAAAATATTCAAGAGCTGGCAACACTGCCAGACTTATCTGAATAAAAATTGAATCTGATTCTGCAATATCAAAATCTGACATTTCGGAACAACAAGTTGAAAATGTAAACGCTTCAATCTGACTCATAAATATAAATGTGTTATGCATTCGTGTTTTAGTGTTTAACGTTAGTTCGCCAAATAACTCTAAATATTTGTTTTCATAAACAAAACTATATTAAGTTATTAGATTTTTTGCCTCAATTTCAATATCTCCGTCGTATAAAATGAATGTTGAATTAGGTAAGTTTTGTTATGTTTAATTGAACACTTACGCCAATTTGTTTTTAAAAATATAGCAGGCTTGTCGCGATGTATTTAATTCTGAGAAACAAAATTATACTCATTTTATGATGTATATCATAGTTTGCTAAATGAAATCTTCACGTTTAAGCTCTGGGATTTTTGGAAAGACCGTATATATTGTGTAAAGCTGACAGTGGAGCGATACGGTTTAAGGTGCGATGCTCGAGAGCCAAACCTCATTTAATTTTGTACAACAAGGAGTGTCCACATGAAGTGCTTTATCAAGTAAGTGTACATCATTTCATTAAAATAATGACATTCATTTTTGTTTGAAAACACAGTCAACTTCCAAATTGTATAAATAATTTTATTAAGAATGTCAAAAATTATGTTTTATGAGCATATGTGATTTTATTTACGGACATATTTATAGACTTTGCGAGAAAAATCATAAACCTCCATTGGTTGTATGTGGTATATTGGTATGTATATGGAAATAGTGTGATAAATATGGAAGAGGCACATCAAATTTTTAAGGACATATTTAAAACTGTGCTTTCTGCCTACACCGTTGAGGACCTGATATGATGTGTGATATTAAGAATTTGAATGTGTGACGGATATGACTACTGATCATAGATATAAAATCATATCAGCTAACAACTTGGTTTTCACAGATATATTTAAGTCCCAAGGGCTCACTGATATTAAAATCAGGTGACAATATAGACTTCAGGATACCCGGTTTCAATTATGATACCCATGACTTGTGGTTGACATGGTACAATGATAAAATCCGATTGGGAAGGTTGAATGAACCTCCCATGCTGCAATACAGCGAAGAGAACAGGAATGAAGAAAAGAAGATTGGTTTCATACACTTCAAGACAAAATATAGTGGGAATGGTATTGTGAAATGGGATTTTGAATGTACGTTAACAAAGTATATTCATTTTTACATTGAATATTATGTTTAATTATCGTCCAAGTTAACAATATGACAGATGAAGATAATAAATAACTCTAAAATTTCTAAGTACATACTTACAATGATATATTGATTAATTATTTAGATAACTTGAATTGTACTCGGGCAACTAATATTTACATTCATCATACAATTATTCATTGTTAATCAAAGTAGCATCCCCAATTCACAGGTCAGATCCTTCAAAAGTAATAAAAAACGTGTTCTATAATATTAAATTGCAGCGTTATCAACTATCTACACACCATTGCAAGCGCCGAAGAAAGTAGAAGGAGGTAAACTGAGATGGTTCAAAATGAGAAAGGGTGATGTGTTGCCCATTGATGCTATGGTGGGTGGTCTCGAAATGGAGCCCACATATGTGGCCCGAGCTAACCACGGCGGCTCTATATGCCCAGGGAAATATGTTAAATCTAGAGATCTTGCGTTCATACCATGGGGTCAATATTCATTTCCAAAAGAAGAGTTTGAGGTAAGTTTTTGGAGTTCACTTGCATGAGTATAGATATTTTTGATGCGTAAAATCAAGTGTAACACGAAAGTTGAGGTGTTAGAAAGAGTCAAACATATATATGTTGAATTGAACATGTAAAAGAATGAGATGGAATACATTACACAGCATATCTTATTATTATTTTGCAACATACTTTTACATATTTATGTGATATAGTAAGACACAAAAAAAAAAATTTGATAATTTACATTATGGTGTATTGCAGGTCCTCTGCGGTTACGATGCAAGGTGGGTTAAATGTATAAGGCACCACATTCCCGAGAATGCTTTTATTGGAGGTAGATCTGAGGTGCGCAATGAACCCCTGTATATCGGGAGAGCAATGGTCCACAACAACCTTGTGCCTGGGAAAGTGCACATGTTGTACAAAACCTGCTATCTTCCGTTCATGGGCAGGGAGGTGGAGAGGTCTGAATATGAGATTTTGGTGTCAACAGATAAACAACCCCTAGGTCAATCTTGCGATTCAGTATGTTACACAAGAATGATCATGCAACCGTGTATTTAGTTACATAGATAAGATTCGCGCAGCAGCAATGGAAGTGATGCCAGTGATATATTAATATAATCAGTTATTGACATGACAATTATCGAGATACCAGTTTTTGAAGTTAATTTGTATGGTGTAAACTTTAATAGACTAACATGATCTAAAATTTTCATAGTTTACACAGTTTGGAGCATTTATTGATACGTCATATGTATTCTAACAGTACGCCAGGAATTAATTCCGATTTTCTGATTTCAGTCTGCAGATTGACTATTTGCAGATATAAGAACAGTTTTTTCACAGAGCAAGGAATTCTGTGACATATGTTGTTGCTGATAATAGAACACTACTGTTAAGGCCGGTTCAGACTACGACACTATAC
>DWQT01004040.1:0-11690 GCA_018244895.1 Myscelus amystis hages | reverse complement strand
TTCCAAATCTTCACTCTTTCTTACCATAAACGTGATTTGAAAATCAGGTTTTGAGGTTGTACCCCGCCTTAATTCAATTAATGAAATCACAGACACGAAAAAGTGTTTATTGATATTTCCATTTTTTTTAAACAGTAAACAGGCAGATGGGGCACCTAATGATACGTGGTCACCATCGCCTATGAGCATGTGAAAATGTGTTTTCAAAGTGCGCTCTTTTTTGACTACCGCCAATTATGTGGCCAGTGGCATTTGGCATTGGTTTGAAATTCAGCCTTTCTCTCCGGGGTCTCCGTTCGATCCTGACACGCACCTCTGGCTTGTTCCATGCGTTATATATAACTAAAATTTAAATATCACCTACTATAACGGTAAAGAAAAACGAGAGGAAACGTGCACACACCGTAGAGATGTTTATTTATTTATTTATTTATTTATTTATTTAACACACACACAAGCCTAACACTAACCTTACAGGAATCCTAATGCATTAGAGTTAGTTACAAATTAATATACATACTTATAAACTAATATCACCAGTTATAAAGTGTATAATACTTTTTTATGTGTGTGAAGTTTGACTATCCGCACTTGCCCAGCGTGGTGGATAATGGCTTAAATCCTTGTCACTACGAGACGAGACCCGGTCCAAAAGCACCACAAAAAAATACATAGTAAAAAGCATATCAAATGATCCATTACACCGTTACCATGAATGCGGCTCGCGCACGCTACCCGTACATCGTAACTGTATCTATTCATTTGTTCTTAGCAGATGCACACTTTTTGATTCTCCCACGTTAGGAAACAGAGCGGGGAGCTGCAACTAGTTTTATAGGGCTGTGTCTCGCACAGAAGTATTCAATTTGGATGCGGTGGTTTATTTATAATCGAATATTTATTCAACGATTCTATTTTCGAATATAGGTATACATTAACTAGTGAAGAGAAAAAATTGTAACCCTTTTTCATGATTGAACATGATGAGCATAATTTAATGTCAATTTGCATTACAGTTCATATGCAGGTGTAGGTATAGAAAGCTGATATTATTAATAACATGTGTAAAAAAAACAAGAAATGTCAAGAAATCAATATTAATTTGTTTACAATTTAAAACAAGAAATGTCAAATAATTTGCAATCGCTTTAAACTTTAAACATAACAGAAAGTATAAGTTCAAATGTGACAGAACATCGTAATTTCCACCTATATCCATCTCACGACGGAATTGACAAACATCACATTTAAAATTCCCAATTCAATTCTATGCCCTAGCACAATAAAAGAACAGTAGGTACCGTATCCAATATATCTCGCTTCCACGTCCCATGGGAACAAAATGACTACAATCGTGGCTGTGAGCTGAATACCTCTGTTATGCAGTTAGCGTTGACCTTGAATTGTTCTCGGTAATATTTACTATGCACTCGTTCTGGTTACCCTTTATCGCTTTTGACGTGACCTGAATAACTCAGCTCTGTTTTTAGACTTGAGGTTTTATGCTCGGCATTTTGTATTACTTCTAACTCCACTGTATTATACTTGTTGACATAATAAGAATGTTTGATAAAGGCAATGACAATTTGCACGAATATGGGTACATTGAAAGATATTTCGCCTTTTACACCTTACAAATTTGGGAAATAGACTTACAATTATAATAATGACTTATTATTATGTAGTTATTACAATAAAATTAACTTATAATAAATAGTACATTTAAGGTCAATAATACATATTATATTTAAATTGGCTATTACGCTAAAGGAAAATATCACGAATAGACTTGCACACCATAGAATTGGCCACGGGGTCTAAAGCGTGTAAAGTCTACCAAAATTCTCATTACAATGGTGGTGGTCTATGGCTTTCAGTGTCATTCTAAGCCAGTAAGTAAGAGCTGAACCATCAAAGGGTTGTATAAACAAATTGTATAGTAAAAGTAGATCAAATGAAGTAATACGACCAATTAATTTTATTTTATTTTATTTAATAAATCCACAGCTCTTCAACAAATACACTTATATCTTACAATTTATACTTTATAGCCAATAACGGATTTTCCTTTTATAATAATGAACAATGGTTATTGACATCGTGTGTGTGAGTGTGTGCGTGTGTGAGTGTGAGTGACTTGGCACTCGGTGCTTTCTGCCTACCCCGTTAGGGCCCTGGCGCGATGGTTATGTATGACTGTATGTATGTATGTAAATATATGTAAGTGTATGTATAAATATAGATACATAAACTGTGTTTGTTTATGTAGTGATGATTAATAATTTCGTATATGTATGTAGTTGTGGTAAAGACGGAAATATGCAAATGTCACCCAATTGCATGCTTTGCAATGTTTATTATGAATTTACGCGGATCCATAGTAAATATCAACAGCTTCGAACAACAGTGTTGTTGATCGAAGGTCAACAAGCTTTTGTGGAGAACTTAAATATTTGCACTTGCTCTGTGGCTATCAACTACCACCGGTACAAAAGAGGCTTTAGAAAACGTTTATTTGCACAGATATGGGTACATTTAAAGGTCTCATAGAATTAATAGATCCGTCCGTATTTTGTCTTTTTTCCCACCCTTTAAATGGCCCACCGCTGGACCGGGTCTCTTTACAGTGACAGGGACTTAGGCCATAGCCACGCTGGCACAATGCGGTATGGTGGACTTGACACATTTGTCTTGACGGTGTACAAATTTAGTCAATATGATTATTTATTTCATTATATATTACGAAATAATATGTTTATGTATATATTATTTATTTTATTATTTATAACAAATTTAAGCGATATGATTATTTATTTATTATTAATATGATTTAAAAAAATAAACTCCCTTTACCACCAAAAACATCGATAAAACCCAGCACTGCGCAGGTAAATCGCCGCTGTTTTCTTAGCTAGTGATAATCGTGCTATCTCAGACGATCTGTGCTTTCGACCACAATCAAATTAGTTCCATACATAAACACAATTGCTTTGCGAGGGACTAGATCTATCTTAACCTATAAACAGACCCGTGGGAAGCGATTTAAATCCCATTTATAGAGTTTAGTAACGTCTTGGGGTTACCATGTAGAATTATATATTAGGTATCATTATGTTTCGTGTTAGAAACCGGCGTGTGAAGAGAGAGAGAGAGAGAGAGAGAGAGAGAGAGAGAGATGCGTAGAAGAAGCAGTGTAAGGATAGAAATAATTCACGTTCGGTGCTCTCTACCTATCCCGTTAGGGACATGGCGTGATGGTATCTGTAATAATTTCAGTCAAGCGGCGTTATCGAACTATTAACCAATAAAAATCTTGAGCGTAACGCTTGTAGCTAATTTTGATATATTGCTGACTATCTCTTTGAGGTTTACTTGCATTTTAATTACATTTCTAACACAATTAAATAATTCGCCAATTACAAATTCGTCCGGATAATTAGATTCTAAATTACAGGAAACGTGACATTAATTAGGCTGTTATTAATTAGTGTTCGTTCCATAAGTCGGATGTACTCGTAACTACCTCCGGTATTTAGAAGTTTAATGAGTATTTAATATATTGAACCTCCATCCAATATCCGACGAGGGTGGATTGGGCGTACAAAGCCAAGAAACGGTTAGATCTATTTGATACAACTTTCACCAGCATATAGCTGTTGTAAGGAGTGCCTGTTACAATGTTGTATTTTACAGATAACTCGAAACAGTGTAACATCTAGTTTTTATAAGCGATAAACATACACTTAATGTAATTTTAATACGTATAATTGGAAGAGAGAATAAAATTGGCTAAATTCAAATAAGTTCGCAATCAAACGCACTAATAATAAACAATAAAAAACTACATTTTTTAAACAATGTATATAATTGATGACGATTTCGCTTTATGCAGAAAGAGTTAAACGTTTAAACGGTTGAATGTTGCTGTAAAATGGCTGTATTTCCATATAAATAGAAAAAACTCCACACTCACCATTAGTTGGGTAGCTAGCGCATAGCGCCGAATTCATAAACACTTTAGGGTGATTACAGACAGCGCGTTTATAGGCGAACAATATAAAAAATAAGGACGATTACACACACGGCTCTCTAATTCCAAATTAGGCGATGCCGTGTGTTGTGGTAAACTGGCTGATAAGTATATTGTAGATATGATATAATACTGCTGTCGATATTTTTATTACACTAAAACAGAACAAACAAATGTTTATACTGGAGATGGTTCTTTGCAGATATAACTTGGTATTAGTCTATACTAATAAATAAAAAGGGAGTGTCTGTTTGTAATATTAAAATAACCGCATTTTACTAAATGCACGTGTATGTAAACACGGTACATATACCAAAATAACATTTTTTACAATTGTTGCCTGTCTGTCTGTTTGTTTCAGCTAAACTCTGGAATGGCTGGACCGATTTTGACGGGGCTTTCACTGGCAGATAGCTGACTTTTTTGTTCAATTCAAACGCGGATGAAGCCGCGAGCACCGCTAGTCATCAATACATCGTTAAAACGCTTTAGTTGCGTAGTGAACGTTACTTCGTACTGTATGCTTCTCAGCGAGCGAGTAGAGCCTACTTTTGGCGAGAGTTTTTAATAACTAGGATACGTTAAGTAATCGCTTATCTTTGTTAATTTGTGTAAGGATTATCACTCGCCTGCAATTACCGGTCCATTTGTAAACGGCCTTATCTCTATTGTTGCGGAACGAACTTTAGAATTTCCACACGCGGTGGAATTTTAAACGCGCCTCCCTCGTTTCGGGGCTGCTGGTTAAATAAAGTTTCCTATAACTGAATAGGGGTGGATTGAACTGCACACGGCGCTAAATGATTTGCGATGCCTTTAAATAATAGTTTATTTATTTCTCGATGAGGGTAATAATGGTCTTACAATAACGAACATACTTGGCCTTTCCTTTAGTATTATTGAAACAATAGTAAAAACTAAATGTATTTATAAACAGATAATAAAAAGGCTGAACATTATAAAATTGACGATAATGTTGCCAATTATAATAATATATTTTTGTCTTGACAGAGTACATTAATTATTTATTTATTTTGTATTATTGGTAACAAAGGTAACAATTAATAATATGTAATGTAAATGACTAGGAGAGCAAAACAAAAAGTGTTACAAAGTGTGTGTTTGTGTTATCTGTATTTTATAAACATAAACATAAATAACATTTTACGTGAGGCTGAATAGGCACTTCAGGGTGAAGGCTTCAATGTGTTACTCGTAGATCAGCGTTTCTCAAAGTGGCGCACGCGAAGCCTCAAACGCTCACCAGTATACACTACGCTGTAGTGCCTGACTGGTTCGCGATATCTCCACTGATAGCCTCTTATACCAGTGATTAGAGAACCGTATTGTTAAAGTTGTGGGTTCGATTCTTACTTGATACAAACATAAATTTGTCTGATTAACGCATTTGGTTGTTCTGTTTCGCTGTTTTAAAAATAACTATTAAAATTATTAATTTATTAATTCATGTTTCTGCCTACCCCGTTAGGGACCTCGCGTGATGGTTATGTATGTATGAATAGTTTGTATATTGTTTTTTAAAATTGTTTTTACTTACAATCGTTTTTTTGGGAATTCACTAATCTCGTAGATATGTAGTAGTGGTACGTGAGGCCGTAACTTTGAGAAACACTGACTCAGATATTACAAGGGTCTCAATGTTGAAAAGGAAATTGTTGAGTGAAATTTATATTTCCCTACAAACGTATATTGTAGGGTATTTTCGCTTTTGACCTTTTATACGAGTACGTGTCTAAGCGTAGTACTTCTTTGCATGTTTGATCGCGTTTATTTCATTTTATTTAAATAAGTCTTGATAGACTAGTGGTTCAGTTTTCACCTAGTGAATCCTGGAATTGGATTTTGCAAAATTGTGTGCGTGTTTAAAAATAAATCAATCAACTGTTTTAAAAAGAAAAGTATTCAAAGAAAAAAAGAATTTTGAGTTTACTGTTCTCAGACTTCTAAATCAGAGGTCGTGGGTTTGATTTCCAATCATTACAATCATTTGTGTTATTAGTATATCTGTTTGTTACATCTGGTTGTAATACAAATATGTATATAGTTTATGAGCTCTCAGTTAAATTTGTATTTAAGTTGGTATTTAAAAATTTAATTTGTTTAAAGCAGTGTCTTGTGTCTCAAGTTATATGAAATATGTATAGGAAATATTCCAACCATTTTGATGTTTCGATATCAGATTGTTTAACATGTGACCAATGGTAGATATGCCATGATAACTAGATAGTATATACTATGTATTCAGTCAAATTATCTGGCCGTTGAAGCGAGTAATTATGTCTCATGCACCAGCAACGCTGGAATCAGTTGCGATAGGGGATAAGCAGCTGTAACCCATTTCTGTTTCATTGCCCCATTGACCCGTTGGGTCTGGGTCATTGACTGGACAACTGTTTAAAAATGCTAATCTCCTGTTAGATTATGAAATTCGATTTTTTAAACTCAATGTATATTTAATTAATTGGATGCATGGTAATATGAATGAATTACATGAATTTATTGTTACTAATAGTGTAATTTGTTTCGTAAATCAATTCGATAGTGAAGCTGCAGTTCTTTCTGGTGTAAGTCAACAAATAGAAGTAATTTCTTTCTTATATCAAATACGCGCCAAGATTTGAACCCAGGACCCCTGGTGCGACTGTTTGACTTTTGAACCATTGGGCTATAAATTTTTCTAGGTTACATCATATGCATTGTTCAAAATACAACTGCATTAATTTAGCATTCAACTCTTATCTATTTCTAAATATTCGAATCAAATGCGAAAACAAATAAACATCTAATCCTTTTTTATTATTTAAACTCACAACGGTAATGTCGAACTACCGCCTTGTTAACACTAACAACTATGAAAGAGAAGCAGCGAAGAAATAGTTACACCGTCTTATTAGCATTGATCGGAATGAAAAGAATGAAAGAGAGAAAAACAGAAAAAAATGGCGACTTGAAACGAAAGAATATATTTTATAATACAACTCGAAAAACATGTCATACGTTGTATTTAGTACATCATAATAATATTATAAATGCAAATGTAAGTTTGTTGTTTTGTCTGTGCAATAACTCAGTATAATAATTTACAAAGGCGCATATAATATGTACGACGTACGACGACGACGACACGACGTACGATGACGATACGACGATGTATGACGAAGAAACACGACAAATACGCCAACATTGAGAAATGGCGCACTTAGCGCCTTCTACCTCGGACCTAGGTCGAGATATAATGTGTATCGCTGTCTCTCTCACTCTACAACAAGAGCATATACAGGGTGATTAGAATACACATCACGTCCAGCCTCTACAGCGTAGCGTATTGAATTTTGGTCACGTAAAATCTTTGTGTTTTCTTTATCGCATGTCTTTTAGTTAGGGACGTAGTAACAGCCCGGTCCTTGATACAATGGGATCTGGTCTTCAATTTATTACTGCGCTCCCAAGTTTGGGCTTGAAATGTTGGACTAACCGCTGTGGTAGCTATAAGCGAGAGTATGCTTCGTTTCCGGACGAAATGCTTGTGAGTAGCGGTACGTATACTGTTATGTATCTTTAGCCTGTGGATGCGACCTAGAGGGGGGTTACTATATAATCATATGTATTACCACCTCTATAGTCTACTATAGCCTGAAGGGCGCACAAAGCCGAAGTATGACGACTGAAACATGACTTTCATTAAGTGTATGTATGTACCTTATAATGAATAAAACAATTTGAATTTGAATTTTGAATTTGAATTCCATTTTCCAACTGACGGTCGATTCAACAAACTCTTTATAAACCAAAACTGTTCATTTATAAACTTGACGCCGATAAAAACAGGACAATGAGAATAACAGACAGTTAAATGACTGAATCGATAATGATGAAATTTGATGTATAGACAGAGTTAGCTTACGACTTTGGACAGGACATTATCGGGGACTGCTTAGAGTACACTCAAAATCGACGTGGTCATGGAATTCCAGCCTCATTAATTGACCTCGCGGTCGAGTGGTTAGGGACTAATTGCAAAATCAGAGGTGTTGGATTCAAATCCGGCCCTTGACATGCTCGTGTGTAGATAACATTTCTTTGTTCTGCGTAATAAAAACATCAATATACGTATCATACCGTATGTATGTATGTTTATCAGCTATCCGGTTACCATAACATAGGCATTCGATTGCCTAACATGGAATCAGATAGCCGTGTGGTGCAATTGTCCTACTTATATTCCGATCAGATTAAGTCTTTGAGTTTGTGAGTTCGCGAGGTTGGTAAAAGCGGTACCAATATACAATCCATCACCATTCCGCAACCCGAAATCGGGGACATTGCAAATTGACAAACGGGGCCCCGCCGCCGCAGCGTCCGCGCGTCCCAGGCTTCCCCCCTACCTGAGGAAGTGCAATTATGGTCATGTCAAAACGTAACGTCAACCAATCAGCGCGACGCGCTAACCGACCAATTTGCGATGTACGAACAAAACGTGCGACTAATTCGCTTTAAATGAAACGATATACGATCAGCGGAGCAAAACTACGCAGTCCACCGTCCTGATGAACACCTACAACTCGATGAGGGACAGGTGGATAGGACTCTTTATTTGCCGGTCGTGCCGTTATCCTACTAATATTATTAATGCGAAAGTTTGTGAGTATGTATATGTAGATGTTTGTTACTCTTTCACGCAAATACTACTGAACCGATTACGATGAAATTTGGTAGGAAGGTAACTGAAGACCCAGAATAACACATAGACTACTTTTTATCCCGGAGTTCCCGAGGGATCGGGATTTACACGGGAATAACGAGAATTTATTTTGTCGTAAGGCAACACGAAGTTCGCCGGGCCTTTCTTGTATTACTTACAGACAGAACACACAAACGTTTGTCCTGGATGAGAACCGAACGCAAGGCTTAGTAATCAACCACTGGACAAAACAATAATTAACCTCCCGCTTGCGTCATGAATTATCATTTTCCCTTGTCTATCGCTATATAGTCCTAGGACTCTACGTTTCTTCACGCCACGCCAGGTTCCTGGCGGGGTAGGCAGAAAGCATCGAATACCATATATCTCTGTCCCTTACAAACGTAACGTGCTTCGTCACACACACACACTCTTAATATAATACATGTATGTATCGGAGACTCTTGACTCCCTCGTCAATAATAATAATATTAATATTAATAAAAAAGATTAAACTAGAGGTATTGAAAGCTTTCACGGAATTACTGTATAAAGCCTTAAGAAAAGAAGGTTTCAATGATAAAATAAAAGATGATAGTAATGAAGTGGTTGGCGCCAATTAGCACTGGTGGTACCTACTACTGATAAAACCTTTCCACTCAAAGTTATGATACTCTAAATCTAATCATCCTTATAAATCAACATTGCATTATCGTTAATGATACTGAAGATACGAATTATAATTTAAACACAGATACTAAGCTCCTCTAACGTAAAACCGAATCAACATCTCTTCCAAAACCCAGTAGCTTGTTTCGAATCGAGTTACTTATTACACAATACTTCGAGCGAGACCTTAAAAGGGAACGTAAGTTAATAATGTTTTCCGATAATCTCTATAAAAACTGGTCAGAAATACTTATAAGGGTGTGGTACTTAGAGAGAAATACTTGTTTTCTTGGCGTAATGAACTAAAAATAAAATTTTTAACAATCACATTTGCTGTAATCGTCAAGGAAAGTGTGATGAGGAAACTTAAAAACCTCAAAGATCTCCAAATGGTTCTTCAAGGCGTATGAATGCTGCTTTCGACCTTCCCAGTATCAAAGCCGACATGCGTATAATAGTAGAACAATAAAACAACGACAATCATCATTCATCAAAGTAATTACGCAAGATGTTAGACTTCGAAACAACGTAGCAAGAAAAACTGAAGCCAGCCCGCCGACCTATTTGGCACAGTGGTTCACCATTTCGGCCGATCGCGCATTCCGGGTTGTGTTCCGGCCGCATCTAAATGCGCTATCTATAATAATAATCAATTTAGATAACACTGTCTGGCCGTCGCGACTCTTGGTGCGCGTTCGTGACATTCAATGCAACCGTAACAATATAAAATTACGAGTGAAAAGCGTTTTATAATAACGACTTTTTCTTGTGTTTACAAATTGTTGGTCCTTCGAGCCAGATTGACGATTTGAACTCGACAGAGTCTTGAAAGCGAATAATATATCTACCAACTTTCCACATAAAACACACTCGCTAGACCAGGCTCACGTCTTGAACAATAACGGAACATGGGGTCGCTGCAGTTAATGAAATTCGCGCTTTGAGCCCTCAAGGGCACTTAAGAGTCCTTCAAAAGAACTCTTGTAGCCGTGAAGACGTATACAATATATTTTCCGACCCTTTTATTGTACCGCTGTTGGACATAGGTTTGTTGTACTAGGAGATTTTAGGTCAGTCTACTAAAGAAAAAAAAATATTATCTTCGAATATGCTTTCTAGTGTGCAGTTTTACTCACGATGTTTTTCCTTCACCGTTACAACGAGTGATGTTTAAATTTCAAGTTAGAAAACGATTATGATTATGATTTTAGCGAGCATTTGCTCCCCAGACTGCCAGAATACTGAAATTCAAAGTAGGTCATCACTGGCGTATCCAGGTATCAAAAGACTTGCCGCCTTAACATGTAAAAAATACATTCAAATTCCCCAAGGGTTCGAACGCATCGCCAGGATGTGCCTATCTCGTTATCTGTTCGGTAAACATTGGGAATATCTCTAAAAATAACATTATCCCGGGCCCGTACAAACAGTCGGGACACACATTGCGATTTACATTACCACGAGTTTATCATATCTGAGGCAACGAGCGATGCTTGCTTACCGGTATGCGTTGAAGTCTGGCAGTTCCATTTTTTACCATGTAGCGTTCGTATAAAGAGTTAATGGATATTTATTTTCTATTAACGATAAAAGTCCCTCGTTGAAATTACAATTTAAGGCTTCCGCAGTCTTTCGGTTATGAGTGGAAAGTGTACATTGAGCGCAAAAAAGAATTTTTGAAATCCGAATATACCTCGAACCCGATACCTAAAAATATGGTTGACATATTTTTATGACGCCTTTGCTGTATGTACGGATGAGAGATTCTGAGCACTGTAGCCAATTGTCAATGCTTACCATCATTCGAATTGAAGATGACTGTACAGACATATAGGAAAAAATTAATTAGCACTAAGCGAAGCGTCGACAGCGATGATGCTGGCGTGACGAGTATGAAAAGCAATTTCAGCTTGGGTCTCGGTTAAGGTCACAAGTATTTCTATGCTTTGGGCATCATGCAAGTTCAATTACCAGTTAATAACTTGCAAACATTATTACTTAATAATAATAGACCAGACAGTACAAATAATCAAAATTCATATTCAAATATTTTGTTGAATCAAACCATTGAACCTTCAGTATAACATTGTGACCGTTGCACCGAATCATTTGACACACAAATGTGAAGTACTGGTATAATATAAAGCTGAAGAGTTTGTTTGATTTTTTGATTGTTTGAACACGTTAATCTCAGGAAATATTGGTCTGATTTGAAAAATTCTTTCAGTGTTAGATAGCTCATTTATCGAGAAAGGCTATAGGCTATATAACATCACGCTAAGATGAATA
>DWQT01004039.1:0-11690 GCA_018244895.1 Myscelus amystis hages | reverse complement strand
ATTGAAGTATAATTTATGGTAAGTTATAATAATATTGTAAATTAACTCTTTTTTCTAATAAAATTTTATAAACAATGGAAAAAAGTCCATTCGTTCCAATTACTGGTACATATTGGGAGGTGGCCGTAGATTATTTGCAACAACATTTTTATATGTAGGTACTTGTACTTTTCAAGAATCATAAAACAAACAGCGACAGATTGGAAACTGGAAGTGGAAATGTTGATTTATAGTAGCTACTATACTTTATACACTTTAAGTATATAATATCGTTACTTTGTGATTGTATTGGGTTTAAGTCAAATATTGAACAGATTGAAACGAGAACTCGAATGTATCCGAAAAATAAGTCACTGTGATAAGAATTGTAGTACGAGGTCCATTTGGATTACAGCTAGTTGGGAACACTTCAGCTCGGAGCACCCGAGCTTCAGCACCCGTTTGCTGTTATTGATATTACTATCCCTTGTACGGATCACACACTGCCGCTTTACGACAAAGACACGCTTCACCCTTCATACCCTCATTGCACCGACACATTTCAACACAAAAAAATTCAGACTATGGCATAAGCATACATAGAATTGAGTATAAACAAAACTTATTGATACTTTGATACTTTATTAGTACCTACGTTGTACCACTATTACTCTCATTCTCAAAATAATGATTTCATGCAGTGTTTTTATAGAAAAAGATAATGATAATAAATCATACAGCGGTCGAGAGCATACCCAGTAGATACGTTCCTATGTAGGGGAGACCCTTTTAACTTAGGACACTTTTGTTCAGTCCGACTTAACTTCTGGTTTAATTAACTTGTAGTATTGATTTTTTATATATCACATCTTCATAGTAATATTCATAAACAGTCATATATAGAAATACTAAAAAATACCTTTTTGAGTACAAAAAAATGATAACTGTTTTTGTGATTTTGTCCAAAAGTACAAATCACGTCTTGTACTTTGGGACAATGACGTTTGTGCCTTGGGACGAAATATGTTTATACAAGAACTTTATTTTTTTTACTTTGTTTTAGAATAGAAGAGTGATCATTACAAAATTTAAAATATGTAGGTATGATAAATATTCTTTATTTGTGACAATACTTATAATACAATACCTACTCTCGCAGATAGTAATATTAATATTAAGAACAAACGTAATTTTTTTTCGTACAAAATCGCTTTTTAACAGACTTTCCTTTTTTCTTTACTTCAGTTTTCCTTCTTTTGCGGCTAACTTTTCTAATTCCTGTTTCTCAGGTGTATCGGTTGGTAATAATAGCTTGTACCTTGGGACAGTCCCAAAGTACAAAAATTATTTTGTTTTATTAAATAAGTGAGGTTATATAAACTGATTGAGTAATCCCTCAAAAACAGCAAACTAAGTATATACACATTATCTGACAAGTAAATATGCGTAATACAAAACCTCTTACCTCAAAATATTGCCCTCAAAACACCGATAAAAATAGATAATGAGAAAAAAACGGCAGCGAAATTTTGCAAATGTCAACCAACTGAGGTGAACATTCAAAATAGCCGATTTATTCGGGTGCGTTCGAATTGTAGGACTAAAAAGACCTCGAGGTTAGCTTATGGCACTTTTAGCGCCAAATTCATAGATAATGTGTCGCTGTCCCTAGGTACAAGGTGTCCCAAGGCACACGGATCTCCCTTACGAAGTTCCGCCTTGGTTCTTAAACCTAACAACGCAATTGAGAAGTATGTACCAGCTCTTCTCGTTTGAAACAGTTCAGGAATCATTTTCAATCACTGATGGCTGATCTTATTCTGCTGCAATTCACCACTTTCGGCTTTTTACCAATAAATAACATTTTTGAACATGAAATTATTGGAAATTCTGATATCTTGAACGGAAGAAGTAATTGAAACGTTTGAATTTCGAAACATTGAAATAATAATTGAATTACTCTACATCTCATTAAATAGGTCGTCGTCGTGACATGGCTGTTCGACCCAACACAAACAAATATAAGGCCCTGCAAGAGTTATAAATAACTCGCACTTGGCATCCTTAGCGTTTGAAAAGGAAAGATTGCGTGTGAATATCCTTCACATACATGTAAGACAATACTGTAGGTAAGGCAATAGGTAAAGATGTTTGTTTACTGAGACATTAGACATGTGAGCCCTGCGTGACCGCAAGATTTATAGGCGGGCCACCACTGACAAGGGATTAGCTTAACCGGGTCGCCGCTTCTAACCCACAACTGTGACTAGTACCTATCGGTCTATCTAGTCTATTTATAACTTTGGGTTGCGCTCCTTCCACGTCCCCTACATTTGTGCAATTGCATTTGAACGTCGAGTACATCCCAACTACGCACACAACGTACGAGAGTTAATACTAATACGTGCTCTACTCCTGATCTTGTTTTATTCGTACACCGAAACTTTGAATTGATTTAATAACACAGAGGTTGTTATTAATACATGAGCACATGTTATTATTATTATTTATCATGCCATGTCTCTAAAGGGGTAGACAGAAAATGCTAAGGGGAAAATGCCCTAAAGGGATAGACAGAAAATGCCAAGTGCCAAATGCCAACAGTACTTACGATTTTTATAGAATAATTGTCATTTAACATTTTAACGACATTTATTATTGCTTTGTAAATAAAGTAAGTATCGTTTGTTTTATATATGTACACAATAAGACATATTAGTATTTTTAGCCTCAGAATGACTTTAAAATGAGTTGGGATGCATGTGCTACAAGTAGGCCCGGGTGCACTAATTCAATAAATAACGTTGATTTTAATGGTTTAAATTTTAGTAGAAGAAAAACAAATATGTACTCGATCAAAACCAGTCGACAATTACAATACTTAGCACGCAAACCTGCCCGATTATAGCGAACGTTGACTTTTGTTGCAACAACGAGATGTCGACACATCGCTATATGTTACTTTCTTGTGCCAATTACGAATAGCTAACACAATAGGTAACACGGTAATTTATAAATAGTTACGTAACGATGTGAATACATATTATGTTACGCGGTTTTTCCGTCACCAGGCCGTCAATGCATCGCGTCAATAAGAAGCCGTGACACAACAGTTGTTACAGAGTGGAACAAAACAACACGTTCGTTACGAGCTGCGCCACACCGCTCTCAGCGCAGAGGACGCCGGACTGACAAATGATTGATGAATATTTTATTGCATCTTGTCGTACTGCCCACGAGTTTGCTGCACCGCAACTCTTGTTAACCGTGGTATCAAATGCAACGTGTCGGTAGCGGCTGTTATTCCATATCAACGTTTAACTGACGTGTAGCGTATACTCGACCCACTCGTACTCATACTCTACAACAACATAATACCTAAACACGTTTTCCCTATAACGTCGCCAATCAGAAAACAACTGTTTGTGATTCTCGGTTGTATGTGCGTGGTCACGGTAAGCCCTAAAGCGTAGCATGCAAAACTTAAATCGCCTCCAATTACAATTATATTAAACAAAATTTACAAAGAGATTTCATTTAAATATTATAGATAATGATGACTAATGCAGTCTTGTCGTTACTTATGAACCTATGAACTCCATAATGTGTGTACTTCAGTCGACTTCGCTCATAAATGGTAGGCGTAGAGACGTAAACCAGTTGCAAAAAAGACGAAAAAAGTAACAATGTGGCTTTTGAAAAAGCAATGTGAATAATAAAGACATATGTCGTTAGGAACAGAATAGCTCGAACCATTACTTATTGCTCGTGTACAATAAAGGATATTTCAATATGCAGCTTTAAACGAAACTATAAATAGAATATCCTTATGATAGAAGTTTCTGGCCATTAAACTGGACAGACAGACAAAGCCGACTTTGTATGTTACTTGAAATTCTCGTTAAAGTAGACCGTAAAGTAGGTACTGTGTGCTAACTTATATTGTAAGCGTCTGCTGCCATAAAATAAGTTCCTGGAAACTTTTCATAATATGTATATTTAAATCATGAAACCGCGATTGCAGACACACTTAGAGAGCACGTTTAATACAAATAAAATTTTTGTTGTGAAGGCTCGATACTACATATACGAGAAGATCTGTAAATTGCGGCTTACAAAGTAAAATGTCGAGGATAGTTTTATTTTTATTTATTAAGATATTATATTCAATAAAAAGATAAAAGTCAAATATTTTCAATGATTTCATGAATTTTTAAGTCTATAATATCTAAAAGCTTATATAATAATTGTTCAGCTAACTATTAATAACAAAGTCCATACAAACTCCTTAGATAAGCTAAAGGGAAGAGACAAAGCTGCAATCTAGCATATACGTACAACAATATAAAGTCAGAGGGCGGCGCCTGGGAGCTATTTCTATCGTTAAGTTGCTTTAAATGATCGATTGTTTGTTACACTTTAATAGCTGGACAAACAAATGTCGATATCTGGCCTTGTCAATTGGCCAATTACAAATATCAATCAAATACGTTTTAGTCTGTGTTCTGTAAATAGATTAAAGTTAGCCCAATTAACGCAGTAGAATTAGGACTCTCACCGAATTGATAATGATTTAAACTACATTTGTATTTGCCTTGGTGGTCAACTTTCTACATGTTTGTTCTACGATAGAGATAAATAATAATTATTACAGGAAAACCAATTGGAATATTTTTTCTGATTTTTGGTACAACCATTAACATGCTGATCTATCGTTTTTAGAACTCTACAGTCGAAGTCCGGCCGGACAGATATCTGTATAAAATAATAGTTTCTGGCTTTTGTTCTTGGATGGACTCCTAGTAGTTTGCTGGCAGCACTAAACTTTATTAATAAAAATTCGTATGTGAAGATTGAAATATTAACGTGACTTAAGGTACCTACGTATCAGTTTCTAATTGGTTTATTTCAAAGTCAGAAAGCGCATAACTTGAAGCCGAGGTGGAGTCGGCCTGCGTGATTATTACCATCTTTCTCGTACTAATTACGCGAGTACAATTTTATGGATTTTATACTTACACCTTGATTATACATGATGTATAATGGTCGGTACCGTGTAACGTCATTGTTGTGACTTGAGCTTGTAAAAAGTTTGCGGCCAGCCGAGCGGCACTGTGTTATAGGTACACGTCTGGCGAATAGTAGGTCGCATCCCAACAGTGCTTCCAGCACCTCGCAGGCGCCAGCCTCGGCGCTGACAAGCTTCAATCTTATCGTTCCTAATTAAATTGAAGAACGGACAGGTCTGATAATAAATTAGTAACTTGCTAATTACACAAGCAGTTCTCAGCCAACAATTCTAGATTTTTCAATAATAGGTCCATATTAATCTAACTGGACGCATCGTTTTCAAAAAGATTATAGATTTCATATCTAGGACTTTGTTGCGCCATAATTTTTTTTATTTCTCAAGTTGGAACTTGTTTTTCATTAAATTTACTAACAAAGTAATTTCTAACTCTAAAAGAGTAAGCTTTTAAAGAATTAAAGAAGCATCATGCAAAAATAGTAACATTAGGGTCAAACTGGCTATAAATAAGTAACCAGAATAAATTAAAAAGCAACTGCCTAGCAGTCCTCACACTTGAAAATTAATCAAACAACGGTTTATTGAATAAACTTTATTCCATAAAGTTTTGGCTACATATCTCATTTTTTAATATTTCGTTTTAAAATTTTAAATTTTCTTAATTTTTACTAATTTCAGACAACAACTATATCAAAAAATATAAACACGTAAATAATAAGCAGCTTGGAATTGATTATGATTTTAAGAAGGATATATTATGTATGATTTGATGTTAATTTGCCTGTGTATAACACAAAAGTAAGTTATTGTTAAATCTTATGATCGCCTGAGAGTTAATTTGTACCTATTCAATTAAACGATACAATCGACAATGAGCGACACACTTAAATTATAATTAATTCTCATTAACATGCTCAGGACTGCGTCCGTCAATAAGTTGTCACAGTGTTTGTAAATAGCCTGACTACTGAGCTCTACAAATTACTGCAAAGAATCCGGTATTAATAGCTGGAAGTCAGTGACTCGTTGGAGTCACCGTCTGCCAGGCGACGCTGTCACTGAACCTCTTTCTTTTCCAATTCGCGGGATATTCCACACCTCTCTGTTTACGTGCACTCCACCGCAGATAACGGCATATTGCTCCACAAGTATCAATTACTCCTACTACGGTGGATAAACTTATAATAAATTATGTGTGTTCAATTGATTTTTACAAAATTATCAATTTGCGCTAATAGTTGATAATCCGAGTAACAAAATACTGTAGTAATGTAACAATGACAACTGGCAATCACCACGCAGACCAAACATGTAGATAGGTCAGTTCACAGCTCCCACAAAAACGTATGGATATCGATTTTATCGAAATTTCTTAAGGACATTAGTTAACTTCCGCGTCGGAAGTTCCGACTCCGTTTGTAGGATGGATTTAAGACGATCAAAAATCTCACAATCAGTGTAAAATACAAATAGCAGTGTTTGCGCCTGATGCAATCTGCCAAGGAATAAATCACTGAACGTTACAAATGACATCGGTGATATCGCAGGGTCGCATTCGGCATTCCCTTCATTAATTTGTTTTACACGTAAAGGAACTGTAGTGTAACAAAACTTTGGCATTTGGTGCTTTCTGTGTACCTCGTCAGGGACGTGGCATAACGTTATAATAATTATAAATAAGAGAAGGTTTTGAATGTTTGTTTACTCTTAACTTGGCGAAATATCTTAATTATATGGGTAAATAATGAAAATACGTTAAGAAATACATATACGAAAATTAAGATCTTAGAATTTTTAAAGAAAAAGATAGGATTTTTAAAAAATTACATATTTTTTGTATAAAATGTTGACAATGTTGAGATTTTTGTTCCCCGGACATCTTTGACCGCTCCAGCTAAGAATCAATTTAGTAAATTCAAATTATGCGTAATTCTTAAGGATTTCTCGATTTTCACGGTGATATCCTAAATATTTTCAGAATGAGTGTAGAATAAAACTACAATTATGAAATATAATAACGTAATTGAGAATAAACCTGTTATTATTAAATTCAATAATCTTTTTCTTTTTTACTTTGCTTTCATTACCGAATAAACAAATTAGCTTATTTCAAAGTCTCCGGAAAGGTTTTACCTGTTCTGCTCGTTCAGCGATGAAGCGAACTGCGGCCGGCGCCCTACTGCTGCGGCGGTCGTGGGTACGATCCACAAACAGTACAAATATTTATATTGGAACTTCGAGTGTTTGCACTGACTATAAAATTATTCATTTTAATTATGTAAGATTAACAGCTGTCCATAACATGTACCTACATAAGTTGTTTCAAGTTAGCATAATAAGCAAACTGTCGCTGGTGGCCGCCAAAAGCAAGGCTTAAGCAATAAACCTAAATATTCCAGAGCAAAGCCATTTTCTCACAGTGAAATTACTAAAAATAAGTTACTATATCAATAATAAATGTTTCGTACTTAAAAATACATTCCAACCAAACGAAAATCAACTCAGTTGTGTATCATAATTATGTTATATGGTTTTATTTGTAATATTATTCTTATTAATACTACCTATTAATACAGATATTTTATCAATTGTACATTTGATATTTTTTTAAACACTAACTGGGTTTTGAACCACCTATGATTAAGACTTCAAGATATAAGAAAATGATTTTAACTTTAAACACACCCCCGCAACCGCTAAGTGAAAACCTGGGTTGACTTAAAAGCATAATTACCTAACTATATTGTCTTCGTCTATAGCTTATTTTTTGTTGATATCCGTATTTTTGAACTCCTTCCTCGGCCTAACATGATCAGTTATTAGCATGAAAACCGATATCTCTACTGACACTGAGTAGTCTGAGAGACTCGTAGCGGACAATTTTCACGTTGCGCGGATGTGAGGGGGGCGGAGCGCGGAGCGAGGCGTGGCGGGTGCGCGCGCGCCGCCCATCCGCTGTTATAAGCGAGCGCGACGTACACGTCGGCAACAGCGTGCACAGCGCCACTGAAAGACGCCCGAGCGTGCCGGTGCGACGCGACTGCGACCGACGCCGCCACGCGCGCCTGCCGACCAGCGTCCGCGCCCGACGCCACACTGCCAATCCGGACCTCCGACATATCAACATCTGTGCCCAATATTATTTCACCAAGGTAAGTAAAATATTATGATCGCTGTAGCGGTTTTTTATTACAAATATCAACAAAACATTTTTAATAAAACTTTAAGGTTTCTGAAACTTAAGGTCAGAACTGTGATATTTATTACTGAATTTATAATTTGAAGTGCACCTATATATAGGAATAAAACGTAGAAAGTGCAGTATTATACAAACCTATAATTATAAATACCCGTAAAAATATTCACTACATTTAATTAACATTACAAATTATTAGTAGAATAACAAGTATATCGTGTTTTAATAGATCTTAAGAAGTGTCAATAACAGTTTAATCTACTGCAAGTTTAAGATTGGGAAAATGTGTTCTTAAAACAATATAAAATATTATTATCGATACGGACAAAATATTATTATAGAAGTTACTTATTTCAATACAATAAATAATTTCCAATTTACGTCTAAATAAAACAAAGTATCAATAATTTCAAGGTTCCTATGAAATTTGTAAAGTAATATTTCATTAGTAAAATAAAATCCAAATACCTATGTGAATAGGTTTTTACATTCAATTCCATTAATTGACAAATATAAAATAAATTATATATAAATATATGTTTAGCTGTTAAACATACAATCAAGTTAACAGTAGTCCCAATATGAAAACGTAAAAAAAGATGGGCCGTCCGTTATAATACAATTACGTTTATTGTATATGTAAAAGGATTTTTTCATATTCTTTTAATATTTAAAAGACCCCTATTCTATAATAGAACCTCTTGAAGAAACGTCACGTATTTTCGTGAAAATCAAAGTTGTGGAATAAATACCGCGATTCGTGGAACTCTATACCAGGCAGGGGTGTGCCTAAATTGCTCATTTACGAGAGCTACGAAGTGCAACGAGTCTGTCGTAGCGAAACGTCCACTAATTATAATTAGTATTGTGTTATTTATTACTTTCCACAGTTATAACTTTGTTCTAAAGCTTTAGTTTGTTTGATTTAGAACCGTTACATGTTTCGTAGCTATATGAGAATGAAAAAACTGAATTACGAAAAACAATAGCCATAAAGTTAAACTAAACTTATCGTACTTAACTTAAATAACTTATACCATATAAACCTAAACTTAATATAAACCCATGTTTAATGCAATATATTGGTAAAACAATAAAACTATTATAAAATAGTGAAAAGTAAATTAAAATGGCAAATGTAACGGACAAGATAGTCCGGCAGCCCTGGCTGTCGCACACAGTGACATTGCGGCGCGCGGCCGACACCGAGCGGCGCCCCCTGCGGCTACCAGTGCTATTTATTTACCAATAAATAGCTCTTAACCACGCTAATGTCAAATAAGATAAGTAGTATTTTTGGATTCAATTTTTTCAATAGCTTTCAGAATTTATCTTTTAGCGCATAAATCAATATTATTCTTGCTTTTATGTTGCCAAAAATATATTTATAACTACGTTAAGGCAATTGTACCTATATTATTATCGAGGCGAGCTTACCAAAGTGTATAATATTTATTTACTACCCAAGACCGTAAATCGAAAGCTTCAGGTGTAGGTATAACTTCATAGAATTTTTTTGTAACGAAATTTCCAACATCTTTCTCGGTGCTCACTTAATAATTGTACCTAAGCAAGTTTGGCCTGTGCATTCATATCTGGGAGTCGATCCATCAGTCACCTTCCTTTTTATTTGCTGGTACAGATTTGGAATCAAATTTGCTTCTAGCACTTCAAAAATTTTTGTAGGCACGTACGCGTAGCACAGTAAGAATATTCTTATGAAACGGTACTTACTTACAAAAGACATGTACTTATCTATATTCTTAAAAGGTCAGGTCTCATGATGTGTGGAAGAATTAGAGGCTGCATTGTAAATAAATTAGCCGTATTACAATAATCGCTTTTTGACTTGCTATATAAGGTAAAGAAAGTTTTTAATGTAAATAATTTTAATTTACACTAGAAATCCAAGTAATCGATAAATGTAATTTTGAACTTCATTATCAGTGAAGGTAGAACTGACCTGCACTACGGATTCTACTTACGTATAAAAATCAATAACAACCAGTGGAGTGAATGCTCAGCTATAAAATTGGGGTCGGAGGAGCGCATTGAACGGACATTCGTCTACCTGTGACCTCTCGGATGCCTTACAGATCAATTTTTATCCACAACGTATCACGTGCAATGAAGTGCTTCTGCCGTGCATGCAAGATAAATATCGCTGCTACACTTCGAAATCTAACTCACTTTTGGTTATAATCCACATTATATTTAAGTACTTCAGAATTTTAAAACAAATTTACAAACAAATAACACCAGAATAAAAGAATATCATTAAAAATATATGCAAATAAAATCTGAAAACAGCATTTAGATTCACAACTGCATCGAAATATTATTAAATCCCCGTGAACAAAATAAAACGCGATAAAGCATAGCAGTCCGTATAATCTTACTCAAGGTGTCTAGAGCTATAGGTTACATACTATACCTAGTTTAGCGGTTAGGTAGCGCCTGTCTAACAGAAGCCACTGACCGCCGTCGCAAAACGTCAATTGGGAGAGCCGACGATACACTTGACCTCACAAAGTCTTGAATTATATGTGTCATTACCTATCGTCTGCCTTTCTTATACTACCGTCTGGCGTTGCTAAGGGGTGAGTATTAGGTTAAGACCCGTGCACAACGACTACAGAAGAGGGCATTCACGGAACTGTTCCATAAATTCCGGTTCTTACTTGAAGTATATTCTTACTGATTTGTTAATAGGTTTGTCTGTATTGTCAAAATGCCAAATTCATTTTTTACACGAATATAAGTACCATGTCCAGTTCCGCCATCGGCCAGTGTACACTCAGTGCTATCTCAACGTACAACAAACTCGATTTAAAAATCGCGGCTATTGACGTAAGTATCGTAGTAACATCAGCTTAAAACTGTCTTTATTATCCACGGTTCCTCCTTCCCTACTTTCTCTCTTTCACGGATTCCACCTGCTGTGAATTACTACTTTGTTCAAGAAAGTTTCATTTAGTAAATCATGAATAATATTCAAAAGGAAGCTATTGTGAATCTTCTGTATATACAGTAGAGAATATTTATAATCAACTTCAGTATGACGCCAAGACAGTTCTATTTATTTTTTTTCGTTATGAGCCTTGGACTTAGCAACTAGAATATAGTGTTGAAGGTGCTTTTGGGTTTTGCTACGCCACAATACAGGACGCCTTAACGATAAACAGCACAAATTTGTTGATTGAGTTATTTTTGAAAATTATCATAATTACAGACTAGTATGTCTCCAAAGACTTACTTATAATAGCATTAGCAATAGGTACATGACAAACAAAAATAGCCTTTCACATTAAATTTTTTATGTCATTAATAATTAATTCCTACGAAATATATTTACTACAAACAATTAAATTATTTTAACGTATTATATGGTACTTGGTAACTACTTGGTAACAGACCGCAATTAGCTACCGGCCATGTTGAATTGAAATATTTAAGAAAATGACCACAATTAAATAAACCAACGAG
>DWQT01004038.1:0-11694 GCA_018244895.1 Myscelus amystis hages | reverse complement strand
TGCAAGATCTTCTTTTGCGATTTCCCAAAAATCGTCTTTTTTGAGTTAAGTCAGTATTCCAAAAAGCATGCGATATGGGAACTATAGGTATGCATTCCTGTTCTGCTCAGTATCAGTTAGCCGTGGGTTCAGAATAACTTGCAAGGTATTATCATAATCATATTACACAGATAACATTCAAAAGATATCCATGATCAACATTTTATATTTTACTGTTAACCCAGGCTCATACAGCTTTAATTACAGGCAGTGTTATTAATTGTATATTACGTATTATACAAAATAACTTTGAACCAGGCTTTTTACACCTATCTTCATAAACTAACGTTTCTGTTAATAACTTTTCTTGATATTTTTTACTACATACTACTAATATTTTGCTACCATTATTACTACTACTGCTGATATTTTTAATACATACTTTCCCTACGTGTCTGCGATGGATATAAAGTTTTTTACGTGGGGGCGTTACGAATTATAAAAGGTATTAAGATGAGGCGGTAGTCGCGGTCGCTAAGTAGAATGTTCTCGTCCCGGCGGGGTTGTGTGCGCGCGGGGACAGTGACCCGGCTATCGCGAGATCGCAGCCTCCGACCGACCAGATGCCGAAAGATGTCAGCCAGGCACGGACTCTGATTAACGGACGATTTAAATTCAGCTCCGCGTCTCGCAGCATTGCGATCGGGCAGTTCGCATGCAACTCCACGAAATACTTGTACGCTTCTGACTTCGATGATGCATTGAAATCTCCCATTTCATCCTTCTCAAGAATACATAAAAATAATACTTATATTTGGATTGTATTTTTTCTTAGTAATATTTGTACTAGTTGATCGCGAATGATGTTAAATATTAAACTTCCTTCCACCAGGTAAATATACAAAACTATGTATAATATGATATATATGATAACTTATTTAACCGTCTGTGTTGTCGGCAAAATAAAAATATTTTGAGTTCCATTAAACTGTTTTTTATTTCTTTGTTTTTTTTTTCAGTTCAAGATAAAATACAAGTACCTACCAACAATTACCTTCCCAAATTACGCGTGTTATACCTATACAGCTGATATACATACATGCTCGATAAAACTTATATATTAAATATTTTTATTACACTCAGACACGAAAAGTACCAAATGTACCTATGTCCTGAGAGGGAATCGATGCGTTAACTAAATGTTTTTGGTGTGGCAAGCTTATCTAATGTTCATTCTAAGCCCATTACAGTCCGTCCCTGCAGTAACCTTTAGCTCGCGGCGATCGCATTTAAAAATAAAAGTAGCGGCGTTAATAACGTATTTTTACTGCGGTGCGTTCCGCCGCTACCGCGGAGCGACGCCCGCCCGCGCACGCCCCTCCGCGCCGCTACCTTTTGTAATTAATAGTCCGATTTAGGGGCTGTCCGACACTAATACATGAAAAGTAGCCAACTTGTTACTAAACTTACATGAATTTGCTTCAAATAGTCAATGTTTAGTCAATTTTCAAATAGTCAATTGGGTAGTTCGTTATTGTATGATAATCTTAATAGTACTTAACTGTGTTATTTGAATCTTTAGGAATGACTTTATATCAACAGCCATTACATTACCTTATCAAACTGTAAATACATAGATAGAAATTACGTATTACATTTATAGTACCTATTACGTTACTAATATATTATTATATATTTGTTTAACTGCAGTCTTGCCTGATGGAAAGCGATGATATAGCCTACGGTGGAGCTTGTTTATTAGATGTCTATTCATTCTCCATTAGAAACGCATTAAATTATTATTCCCCGTCCTCCCCGCATCTGTAAAAATGCGAACTGGAAGCTAGGAAGTTAAAGAACATTTTTCTATTATAACAATTGTACCTCCATATCGTTTATTCGTCATAATTATTATCAATTTCATTCAATCATCCCACTGTCTATTTTTTCTCTTCTCATTTACTCTATCTACCTTTCCTCATCTTTTCAATCTTCTTTAACTTACCACGGTATTCGCATTTTGAGGCAACTGCCATGTCCAACATTGGAACAATGAAAGAGATAATGCTGATGATGAATCTATTTTCATTGCTAACAAAAAAGTAGTATTACAATAAATATATGAAATATTAGATCACAAAGTAACATTATAATAAAATGTCACACAAAAAACAATTTGACTATTGACCGGGCGCGCGTGGGCGCTAAGATATGCGGTGACAAAAAGCGACTGACAGATAAATTATACTGTGGCAAGTTCTTACGTTCTCCGTGGATATGTTGGCGTTTTTTGCATCGTGTGTCAGAATGAAAAAAAAAATGAAATCCGTAATGGAGAAAATATTATCTTTCTTATCTTGAAAACCAGATGTAATATTAATCATGTTTCATTTTGTGTCTTGTTCTATATCTATTTTTTACGGTCACACACGCAGAATAGATTAATCTAATAGTGAGTCGAATATAATAGTGACTGACTGTAGGCTTTGCATACGTACTTTATAACTCAGCTCCAACAATGATAATTACAGTAAAAACTATGTAGTCAGCCAGTCTTTTGTACAGTACTAACAGTAACAGAGTATTAACAGTAACAATACTAGATCGACAGGAAGCTACAGAGAGTCTCAAACAAACGGTGGTACTCAATGACCGCTGGCGTGGACCTGAGCTTCAAATAGGCGTCTTATTCCTTGTGATAATGGCTTTGTATAATATTTTATTCGTATTTTAAAATTGGTTTACATTCATCATCATATTAGGGCCGGCCAACACATTCATAAACTGCAATGTTGACGTCACATTAGAGTAACTAGCATTTATTCATTAATTCCTATCCTATCCTATTTCCAACAGACTTGGGGTAGACAAAAGTATGTTATAGAATTATTTCTTACTGATGGTAGAACCTAGCCTTACGACAAATATGTATAAGTAGGATTGTTACGCTTCATTAAATGTTAATAAATGTCCACGAAGAAGCGAGAACCTAGCAGTTTAGATACCAGTCGCTGAGCCCAAGCGTCTGGGGTTCTAACCTTGGCACAGAGTGATTACTTTAAAAGTTACATGAATGAAAATATCGTGAGGATAATGTACACGCCTTAGAGTTCTGTATAATGTTCCCTATCACTATGAACTCTACCAACTCCCAATTGACCGGTGTGTTATACTATGACCTTAACCCTTTTTATCTTAATAGGAGACTCGTAACTGAAAATAAACGATAGAAGCGTTGATAATAAATGAAATTGTAAACAAAAAGCCAAGTTATCTCGCCAGCATCATGGTGACCCTTTTGAAATTAATCCGCCATTTTTTGTCCGATCTACTTCACCTCTGCTGACTCGACCGAGGTCACAGATGTCGTTTCAAACTCAATAACAGGCAAAAAAGATCTCGTAATATCTAATTATCTTCGTTGACACTTGAATTTCGCTTACTCACTAATGTTTGCGAATGGCTTTTTGCTTTTTATCAATTCGGTTGTTACCACGACGCACGGATTGGTAATATGTTTTGCTTCGTAACAAAATGATCGACTTTGTTTCATTGCAATGTTTTCGGATATCCGAAAAACATATGACTAAAATGCACCTAAATACACGATATGCATATTAATGGATGTTAAAAATGCTCATGAAAAAGTCGCAAATGAAAATCAAATTATTTTTCAGTAAATTTCTTCTAAATCAAAGCTAATACATTAAATATTAGCTCAGTATTAATCCCCTATTACTTACCATGAAAGATTTACAAATAAATTTCATTGATGTCATTAGAGAGCAAAATAAATATATCCGAAAAGGCTTCGTTTTATACGCTACAAATTTAATACAGATATAATATTCACTATTTCGAAAAATATGCACATATATTAGATTTATAGCTAATAAAATATTTATTTATTCAATTGACATATCACATTTAATCGTAGCAATGAAGTCCGCCATTAATATGATTGTACTACCTGTTGCAATATTACTAGAACACGTTGTAAGGAAGAGCTTTAATTAGAGCGACACGCCGCATTCAGAGTTCGCATAAATCAATAGACTGGTTTGGAACGAGCGATATCAATCAACGGCAACCCAGTTTAGGTATGCATTGACAACCCACACCTACAAATAATAATTAGACGATGTCGACTCATAATGTCAAATGTCGCGCAAATGTCACGACGGTAAAAAGTCAGCGGCTATGAGCGCATACTCCGCGCGGGCCGCTTCCGCGCTTTTTGCCTATTCCAGTTTCTCTACTGCTTTTTCAATTAATCTAGCCTTATAAGCTACCAGTGCTTGCGCGTTAAGTTAACCTCGATCTTTCTGACTGCATTTCCAACATGTTAATAACAAATTTGATGACATATTGATATTGGTTATAAAAAACGTAATACGCGACTAAATCTGTATGTTAATAACGTATAACGGATTTTTGGATCGTTAAGTTATCTTAATAGGTGTAAATAATTTGTAGTCGAAAGGCATATAAATTGGTACATAATTGTACAAAACAATATAAAAAGTTGCACTAAAATATGGAGAGTGGTCCAGGTGTGGTCGTCCTAGCAAGATAAGAATAATGAAAAACGGCTTTATGATTCGTTCACACACCAGATGGAGCTGCCTGAGTTTGATCGCTTTAACTAAAGCTGTATTACAAGAATATTACTGGAACGTGCGCTTACGGCGGCGTCCGAGCAGGAAGTGACGCTGAGCGGGGCGCACGTCGATTTCTCTTGCGCGCGCGCAAGCGATAAATAACTGCGGGTAGTTCTAATTCCACGCGCCATATTTACGCGTTGGGTCGCGACAGCGCGTGGGCGGCCCGCGACACCGCAGAGTAATCAAAACGCAGTTGCAACAAGATATCGGTTACAGTAAAGTTGACCCTTATACTAGCCATCTAAGGCGTGTACCGGCCTGGCTTAACAAGTGTCGATACTAGATTTATGGCTTTACTTAGTCAATAAGAATGCGAATGTTAATGTGTGAGACGCTTATAAGGGAAACACGACGTTATGTTTTCGTGCATGACAGTATTTAGTTAGAAATCAATTTCCCGATGTAAGTAAAACATTATATGTTGTTATTTCAAGCGACCTGCATAACAATGGACACTGATTTGAGCTCAAATGTAATAAAAATTGAGGTATTAACAAACCTGCAGACAGTGTAGGATATGAGATTAATAAAAGATAGCAACAGTCAATATCAATTCTACATAATAAACCATACTTTGTATCCTCGCTCCGTCCTTTCCGGGATTTATCTAATGGCCAGAACTGGCCATTGTGGAATCAAGTGCTAAATTATGATCGAATCATGGGAGAGATCATTTCGTGTAACTAGACTTTCGCTTTATGCGTGGAGGACAGATAATAATCGCGCGAAATAAATACTGCGATTTGAAATTCGAGGTGTCCGCCGGGTTCCGTAACGGCGAGTTATGGTCGCTGGTTATTGAGACGCAATAGCGGACTTCTCGCCGATCCCGAAGATAACTTGGATGATATTTTATGAATGAGGCTTCCGAGATCTTTCCCTGGTAAGCTAAATATTTAGATATTAGGTATACTACAACTCTTCGTATGAGACTATGTATTTCTACGGGTACTCTAACATTATGTACGTTGTAACTTGACAGTGGCAATATAATTGAGGGACCTTTAGACCCGTGATCTTCACCTATAATTCGTACTTATTCGTCTCCACGCCAATACCTTCTACAACTGCCTGGTTTCATCAGGTTATTAGATCCATCGTTTTATGAAAGACAAGTTCCACAACATAACATAACTATCACGCCAGAACCCTAACGGAGTAGGTAGAAAGCACCCAGTGCTGAATATCTCTGTCCCTACAAACCTGTCGTGCTTCGTCCAGCTTCGTCCACATTCAGCTAGTTGCACAACAAATGTTTTTAAATAATCATAGTCCTAATTTTAATTCCAATGTGATCTTAAACCTGAACCTAAATGAGTTGTAACATATCTTCTACAAGCCCAATAGTGTAATTTAGGCTACACTCGTGTATGTAACACTTCAGGCACTACCGAGCGAGGCGTGGGCGGGTGACATACGGATTTATTGCACGACCTCTCCTCAATGAAACAGACATAAAAGACTTTAAGTGTAACATTTCAAATTGAACTGCCGGGTGCTATAATGGCCGTGTTGATTTATAGAACGAAAATGAGCGTGACAAGGGTGTGAGAATGAATTTTATAACGTTTTTGTCACTTTGTCGTACATTAAGAGACTACTACCTTTAATGTTGCATCAGTTTATCGTACGGTATTACATTTCCATTACGCTTAATTTAATGAATGAAAATGTTGAATATTTTCAGTGTACATTTCCATATGATATTTCATTCTATTAATCAACGGATTTCTTCTGATTTCTTATAGTTTCTAACGGTATTTTATCATGGCAATTTTTTTAAAGGCATTTACATACATATAAGTATTTACATACTTGCAGCCTGGAATAACTTGTGAAGGCATTTAATATTTGATGTCGTAATAAATATGTATATTTTTAGCACTTCGCCAATCACTTGATATCAATTCCGGTAAATGTATAAAAGGTGGTAAAACTATTTTTGGATAAATCAATTTTATGGCAACATCGCATAGACGGTGAAAGGTAAACCCAGATAGTATTAGCTTTCTTCGTTTCGTTGTTTATGTAGTTATTATGAAGATTTGCTTCGTTAGCATAATAATGCATTCAGTATTATGGCGGTTTCGTCTATTATTGCTATTTAGAATTGAATTATGAATTTTCGGTCAACGTTTTGCATGCATTGCGATCTGGACTTGGCCACATCCGGCTTGGTAAAGATATTCACAATCCTTACGATGATAGATGATATAGATATTAGTAGCATGAGAGGCGTTGAGTATATGAACTTGGAATGGGAGTTTTCAGGCTTATATTGTAACCTATCAATACAAAAAGAGGTATCACAATAAAACGTATGATTTGTAGGAAACCCACAATGACATAGTCGTAACTATTCAAAATGGTAACCGTTACGTATTAATTTTAAAATTAAATACGTATAGAATGAGATAAAAAATGTTGTATACTGCGACATCAGGTTCAAGTTTATCTCGCAGTAGGAAACATTTACGAGCAGAACGCTACAGCGAATAGGTCCAACCGAGCGACCAACAATGGGTCGTAGGCGAACTGGATCGCGGCGGGCCTACACGCCGCGCTTGCTCTGGAACCTGGACCGATTAATTGCTTCTTAAATTGCTATAAATATCTATTTATGTACTGTATGTGATTCAACTATCTCGACCAAATAGGTGAAACACCGGCTGGTAGCGGAGTCAAGAGTCTCCGAAACAAGCGTATAGGTATGCATGAAGGTGATGGATGTAGTTGAAGAAATTTACATCTGTAAGGACAGAGATACTTCGCACACAGTGCTTTCTGTCCACCCTGTTAGAGACCTGGTGTGATGGTATAATAACAATGTTACTACACACTAAAGAAACCGTTACAAAGTCACCCATGATTTACAGTCGACCTCTCCCTGCACTTTGATACGAGCACAACACAAATAAATTAATCTCTAATTGGCCCGATCCTATCGCTCGTTTCATAAGCACCATCAAAATGTCGTCCAGATATAAAAATGTCACTGCCACTGACATTTCGGATCTTAATCCGTACGACGCGACGGGAAAGTGATCGGCTTTGACGTAGAAACCTTTCGGTTAAGCTGGACTCCTGCTACAGCGGAGCCTCTGCGCGACGGATTCTGATAAATTGTGATATTGAAACAAAAACATTTTCTAAGCGCAAGTACGATGTATTTTAATTTTTCCTCATCATGATTATCATTGTCATCGTTCTTTACTCTTTTAACGTGTTGGTTTCCTCATCTCAATATGAAAAAAGTTTGTTTTGTGAATGTTTATTAACACACCGGTTTTATATATCTCAGTCTAGTTAGGTAAGTATAATATATATTAATATTAAAAACGTAAATCATTTTGGACTGCATAGTTCACAATCACTACAAATCAAATTTCTGTCACATATGCTGTAGTGTGTAAATACCCTTAACATTTAATTGACCGTGTGAGGTTTTTTGTCCCAAAATATATAATGTTCGGTTACATTTAATGTATGACAGCAATTGTATACCTTTGTTTGTTTAATATATATCTAGGTCTGTGACAAAAAATACAAAGCGACACTTTTTGTCCTTGCGGCCCGCAAAGGCCGATGTAAGATTATGTCACATTGAATGATAACTTATTTTTGTTTCGAGTGCTATGTAGTGAATTCGGTTTCCATGACTAGATACAGATCGACTTTGTGTTAAGAAATAATGAGTGCCACCACTCGTTATCACTGCACCAATGAACAATCACAGATAAACAATATCTTTAAACAGTCGGCACGCAATTGAAATTTGAATCAACATTTGTTTCTCTGCTGCTTAATTGAATCCGTTTAACAGATGTTACATTAAATCGTTAATGCTCTCGTTGTAGCCGAAACGACACTTGCAACATGCGTTTGGTGGTTACGACACGCCTCAATGACGAGTTTGTCCAGCAAACGACGGCTCGACTACAAAAACATTCTCACGCTACTTATCTTACCTCACCCACTTATCTGAACAAAGAGTAATTGCTCGAAACAAACGAACTACATCTTACTAAGAATCGATACAGCATCTGTCATACGCGAACCGGTTGGAAGCAGATCACTCCAGCCACATATAAATCATGCATCCGTCACAGCGATGGCTGATATCGACAGCCCATACATCAGAGGCGAATGACCTCGGATGCTCGATCATTGCAATATATGATGCTAAGCCGCGACCTTTAGGTCCTCATCATCGTAGGCGGAGCTTTACACAAAGCGTTCCAAAGACTAGCGGTGCTATTACAATTTGCCATATTGTATTTACTATAATGCCCTATTTCACCATAATTCTTTCTTTAAAGTCAAATTTAATGTGCCATAACAGGCAACTCGCGCAAGAATTAATAATGTCTTTTAATACTTAATGCAACCCGAGTAAAGTTATTAAATCTTATCAAAAATCGTTCTCATCAAAAATCTTAAAACTATAGTTAAAACATGACTGATGCTGTAAGTTTAGAGACCAAAAGTATGTTTAACCAATCATTATGTGACATTAGTACACGAAGAAGGAATGACCTCGAGTGGTGCTTGATCATTACCTGAGCAAGCCGATGAGCTAAGCGACCTTTAGGTCCTCGTCAGTGTGGGCGGAACCCACCCTAGGCGTGACCTCACCTCGATTAAGTTCTGCGTGCACCGTGAAAATTCAATTAGTTTACTTAATACCGATATCACAATTTGTGAAAAAAATCAAAAGGCTATTGAAAACAATACTAACTATTAGCCCTTGATTCATAACTATTGACAAATTAATTCGTAACTATTGGCAGATTTGCTTTCATTTCAGTATTTCAAATGATTATTGATATCAAGGCATGTGTGATTAATGATGAATAAATGTAATTACGTAACGTTCTTATCGAATGACTAAGGCGCAATTTTATTACGTATGCATATATATATATTCGGCATAGGAATATCATTGACTTTCAAATATAACAAAAGGCAAAAATTCCTATTTAGTGAGCTTAAAAATAATAAAATATCGTCTATGGAATGTGTAAAAGTTGGAGTTGGGTGCGTCGTAAGCCGGCTAATCCCCCGGCGTGGGCAGAATAATGAAGACATTTGTCGCGGCGGCGCACGCGTATCTACATGTGTTATCCGCCGCATATCGCCTTAAACTCCACTACTACATCACATTACAATGTTTTCAGACGACTGATTTAATTGCGTTTCTATTAATCATTTCGGTAGTGTTTAGTGTATTAGGAATAGTAGAGGTCTCAGTAGTGCGCCTTGCGGGAGGCAACTCCGGTAAAGAACTCATTTCGACTTATGACGATACGAACATTATAATGAAATTATACAAAAATTCATACGCATTGTTAAAAGCGTTTCAGAATTTCAACCTTTTCAACAGACTTTTTTTGCTTACGCATATTATAATCGAGCATATATGTATATTTTATAGCTGTGAAAATAACGTGTTATAACACCCGAAGAATATATATAAATGCCTTATCCTTTGCTACATCCTTCTGAATTGGAGCAGGAGGTAAGTTGTCGTTGAGATCGTGCGCAGATTTGCAATAACTGCTGTAACCAGCTTATAATACGTCATCGTTAGATCAAGATCACAAGTTTACTAAACAATTACTTCGTCCAACACTCGTTATTGTTATGACATCAGCACACTCCCGCTGGCTCATCCGCCTCGTGTTGTGACAGAACACACGCTCGCGCTGTTTGTTATTTTGTTATGCTACATTCGGTAACTTGTTTTGGCATTTCGCTCATCTGACCACAGATCAATTATGTCAATAGATACAGTAACACAAACATCAATGTTTACAAAGACGCTTACACGGAATGTATGCAAGTTCAAATATATAGGAAACTGTTTGATATTTGATTATTACTGAATTGGAGCATAATTAATAATATTTACATAGAATATAGAATATACGGTACTTATTAAAAAATACATATCTAGCACCCTTCATAATAGCCGCGAAATTATAATTGCTTAATGAGCGTTAGAAATGAAATAGAGCCTTAAAAATATTTTCGCTTCATCTATTTGTTTCGTTATTGCTGTTAATATTAACAACAAAATAATACAGCTCGCAAAAACCACATCGTGTGGATTTAAACAATGGACTAAGTAGGAATACTTTTCCATGAAATGGTTAGAACGGATGCTATAATCGCTGAGAATACCATACTTTATACAAAATGAGAGACTAATAATAGCCATATTCATACAAACGCACAATTGGTTACCGAATTTTTAGACGTTTCACGGCTCTCTACCATATTTACAGCTTTTTAGGTTAGAGTGAGACAGAAAATACCATAACGTGTATATAGATACAATTATTTAATTATATCTTTACAATCCGCAAGCTATTATGGTCTCAGGTTTTTCTATCAATATAAAATAGACACTGTTGGTACCAGAAGGGCCTAATTTCTACCAAAACGAACGTCAAAGATATTATAAAGAAATTGTATGACTTACACTTATATTTGTACTAAGGTTTTTAGGGTTAAAAGAAAATAACATTTATCATTATTAACACTAACTTAAATAAGATCCTATTTCTCATGCTGCCATAAATGCTTTGACATTCAACGCTGATTTCCGGCCGGAAAACATATTTGGATTGCACTCAACATTGGGTCGCAGCGTAGGTGTGAATACCCCTCCGTTACAAATTTATTTCGTCATAACACTGCAATGTTCTGATCAGGATATTATCAAAAACATAATATATTAAATGAGTGTTGCACTTAAATACAAAGAGACTGAAAACCTGACAATTTTAACCTCAATAAATATTGTTTAATAATTCAAGTAATACAAAATGGAACTATGATGCAAAAGCAATGAAATATACGGCGTGGAAGCCATTTCTGCTTCAGCCGCGATTAAAATCATAATAACATATAAATCAATTGCACATATAAACATAGAGAAGTAACATAAATTATCATAATGTAAAGTCCTGATGCCTAGCACTGATATGGTCATCTTAGTCCGGCTTAAGTTAAGTCCTCAGGCATCCCGCAATAAGGGTGTAACCTT
>DWQT01004037.1:0-11694 GCA_018244895.1 Myscelus amystis hages | reverse complement strand
ATCGAGTACAAAAGTATCGGTATCGAAAGGTAAAGTACTCGATACCGCAAAGTATCGATACTTTTTTCGTGTCCCTACGCCTCTGTCATTCAATCATTCACAATCGTCGCTGTGAGGCATTACTAAAAACATGTAATATTATGAATTGGCGGCATTGGCGCGCATTATCTACTCTTCGTTTCGGTGAATACTGAATATTATTCGTAACCGGCTTTTCGTTCAAATCGACTTTAAATATTTGTAATAGCGAATTCCGTATCAAAATTGGGTAATAGTAGTGCAGAAATGTCGACAAATGGCATAAATATGTGTGAAGACACAGAAATGGCGGAATGTGATGGCGAAAAAGTTGTTACCATGATGGATGTCTTGAAGGAACAAGAAGACTTTGAGGAAGATGTTAACGCCGTGTTGGGCGCCTCGGACGACAAAGATTGTACATACTCAAAGGTAAAGAACTCTTTCTCTGATATGTTTTTGTAAAATTGATGAGATTTAAAAATGTATGTTCGTTATTCAACAACTAAATAAGTCCTAAAGACACCCTATGTGTTGCTTCCAAAACTAAATTATGGGTAGCATTATTATATTAAACAACATTTAAGATTTGTAAAATGCATTTTACCAGAGTAGTTTCGCAGTAAACTGATGACTGACTCTGTAATAACTCGTAACAAGCATTTAACTAAAGTAATCGGTTGAGAAGTTAAGTAAAGAACATTTTCATTCAATCTCTCGGTTTATTAATTTGCATTATAGCTATAGTAGAAGACTAGCTTTAAGGTACACTGCAATTTTAAATACCTACTTTATCTAAAATGGTATCCTTCATTGCACAATTGCCAAATGAATTAAAGGACCCGACCTGTGCTATAATCATCACATTATTATGGTGAGAAAATAACAAGCAGATATATTAAATGGTTACAAATCTTGTAAACTTAAAGTAAACATTCCCATGGCAAAGATAGGTTAAGATTTAGGTTAGTAAAATAAATGAATATTACAATAAATCTATACAAATGAATTGTTTCACAAAATTTTTAATCACATAATCATAATTTAATTTAAACTTCACTTAAAAGTTTGTTTGATTTTAAATTATATCGGATTAAACTGCAATATTTTAGTTCTTGACTTCTCACTACTTGTAAGAATAATTGGAAATTAACTTTACAAATCTAAAAATTATTGCACCACTAATTTTCATGTTTACAATGTGGTTGTATTAAAGGATGTGGACATCAGTAGACTCATAACAGGGTTTCTATGTTAAATTGTATTAGAAAAAATACAGTGAATCTAAGTACTTTATATCTATATAGCCACAGTGTTATTCAAAGGGTAAATGGGAACTGTTTGTCGTTTATATCTATTTGCAAGAGGTATTTCAGCGACAGGGTTGGGTAACATGTCTGTTTGTTTCAATTCCATTATTTGTCTGTTCAAGGGTTACATCAAACGGCAAGCTCTCTATGCCTGTAGGACTTGTTCTCCCGATGCTGCAGATGATCCAGATAAAAGGGCCGGAGTGTGTCTCGCATGCAGCTTATCTTGTCATGAAAAACATGAGCTCATTGAATTGTACACCAAACGGAATTTCCGCTGTGACTGTGGTAATCCCAAATTCAACTCACATCCATGCCAGTTTACTCCTACTAAAACTGAAGTAAATGAAGAAAACTCGTATAACCAAAACTTCAGTGGAGTTTACTGTACATGTCACAGGCCATACCCTGACCCAGAATCCAGCGTAGAACAGGAAATGATCCAATGCATCGTTTGCGAGGACTGGTTCCACTCCTCCCATTTAGGTGCAGGCGTACCTCCCAATGAAGATTATTCGGAAATGATCTGCAAGGAATGTATGAATAAAAATGAATTTCTTTATGACTACACTGAACTTACAGTAAACAAAGAGAATGTAGATGTTGATATTTTAAATATAAGCTCGGAGTTTACGGACACAGCCGCTGAAACTTCTGTTTCAAATACTGAAAAGTCCAGTGACGATGACATTGTAAATGAAAAGGAAATGGAAATGGATAGTGGTAATAATGAAAATGAGAGTATTGACAATGTCACTGAAGAAACGAAGCTTACACAACAGTGTAATATCAAACACCAATCTATTGATGAAAATGTGCAGGAGCAATCTGTGGGTGACACATGTCCTATGATAAAAGAAAAGCAAAATATTGTAGAACTTCCAAAAGATGATACTGTTATGACTGAAAATAAAGATTGTGTTAAGGAGTCTTCACAACCGGAGTTAATTGTTGCAGAAAATAGTGTTTGTGATAACAAGAATTCGGAAAGTGAGCTTGACAAAAGTGAACAACTAGAAGAAACGAAACTACTAAATAATTCTGAAACAGACCCTAAAGTAATTAAAGAAGATAAATACCCAACCAATAATACTCACGAAAATATTTTAGATACTGATCTACAAAATTGTGAGAAAACTGAAGAAAGCAAATTAACTGAGACTTCTGAGGCACTACAACTGCACAATTCTCTCAAGTGTGGCAACAACAGTACAGAATTAATAACACCTGAAATTAACCAAGAACTAGCAGAAGAGGATTTGCTACTAAGAGATCCAGTAGAAAATGTCGATGATAAAAGTGAGAACATCAATAAATCTATTACAACTAATACTGATGCCAGCGAAAAAGTGGAAGAAAACAAAGATAATTCCGATGCCATGGATATTGCGTCTCAGGGTATTATTTCTGAAAGTAAGGCAGAAAACCCGAAAGATTGTGAAAGCTTACAAACAACATCATCGGAGACTGAATGTAATGATTATCCTAAAGGTCCTAATGAAGACACTTCTACAGATTTCATAATGAATGAAAATAATGAAAACGAAAATGTCATTTCCAATCCAAGCACTGAGGAGAAACAAAACGATGATACCATAGTTGACAATGATAAACATGAGAATAACACAATAGAAACTGAACTTACACAAGATAATGCCAATACAGATGATAAGGACAAAGAAGATAATAATGCTGCAGAAAATAATGATGAACAAACAGTTGATATTTCTGATAATAAGCACAAACAAGATGATATTGAAGGGAATACAAACCACATTGAATTAACTGTTGAAACAGCCACGCAGGCAAGTGTTCAGAAACGAAAACTTTCCACTGAGTGTGATAAGGATGAATCAGAACAAAAGAAACCAAAAATTGGTGAAAAAGCATGTGTCAGGCCGAGAGGAACTAAGAAAGTTCACAAGGGTGCAACATTCTGGCCATCAAATTTTCGCCACAAGCTCTGTACTTGCAATGAATGTATTTTGATGTATAAGGATTTATCTGTATTATTTTTAATAGATCCTGACGACACAGTGACAGCCTATGAACAATTAGGGAAGGAAAAGACATGCGGAAAGCCTGTGTCCCAGTACGAAAAAGGAATGGCAGCATTGTCCTCTCTTGGGAGAGTTCAGCAGATAAATGCTTTAACAGAGTACTCTAAATTGAGAGACAAATTGCTAGAGTTCTTGAAAAGTTTCAAGGAGAGAAAGGTCATAGTCAAGGAGGAAGATATTAAAGCTTTCTTTGCAGGTATGAAGCCTGTGAGAGAACCAGATGGTGTATATTTTTGCAGATAAATGAATGTATTTAATAAGCCCAATGAGGCTTGTTATAACATTTCAATATTTTATACCTTTTCACTTTTGACTACTTTATTGGGCTCCTTTACAGTGTGCAGCAGGGCCCAGTTTTAAAGTACTGGAGGACTTGTACCTAATGTATGGCAACTCCTTAAAGAGAGGCATTTAGCAGACATATCTGCTGTGGACAATTATTGAGTTCCCAGACAATCTAACTGCCTTAATAAAGTACATTTGTCTCTCCTTATGCCATATGCTTGAAAATACTTATGGAAAGATGAAAATGAGCCTTCAAATTAGATTGTAAGCATTAAGCTATCCAAATGCCCTGTTTTGTGATTTATTGGACCTAATAAAAACTTGATACCAGACTGTATTTACATTTATCCATTACCCAAGAAAATCTCATGTTCTTCTTTCACCTTTTAATGGACCACTGCTGGACCGGGTCTCCTCTTATAGTGAGAGGGATTAGGCCATAGTCTGCCGCGCTGGCCAAATGTGGATTGGTACACTTCACACACCTCAGAAAATATTATACAAACTTATAACATCTCTAAGGTGTGCAGGTACAATGTTTTCCTTCACCGGTTTAGCAAGTGATATTTAAATTTTATTTATAAAACGCCAGTAGTAAATCAGAGGTACATGCCAGGATCGAACCCAGACACCCCGGTGTGAGAGGCTGAATTTCAAACCACTAGGCTAATACTGCTTCAGATGTTGAGGTGTAGCTTAAAATGAAACAAACATATAAGAAGGATAATTAACTTTATTAAATAGCAATGTGGTCACCCATAAAGGATGTCGTAGTGGCCAGGCCGATATAATAGATGTACAAGTGGTTTTGACCCTTCCGGAAAGTCGTGGGTTGTCACCTGTCAAATAAACATCCAAATGTAATATCACTAATGATTCCTTGTAAATTTAAATAAATAATTTTCATGTATGTAAACTACACTATAATCTTGTTTGCGTGTTATGTATGTATAATATAGATATATGGCTACCTAGTACATTGAATAAAACACGTTACTACTTTTCTACTTCGTTTTAATGAACATATTAATAATGATGACTAATAAAATTTATGTGAATAATTTGACTTGTCAATTGAATATAAAATTGTCAGGTTAAATTGTGCAATTACCTGACTGCCCTCCCCACGGTCCATGTACTTAACCCTGACACCGACGTTGAGAGCATTGCTTAGTGCTATAATGTGAATGTGGTCAGACTCCTTATACATAGGTTCCACTTCCTGTAACAAAAAACTTATTATGAATCCCTATTGTACTACACATTGCAAATACAAGATAATAGTGACGAGAGTGTATTTTGTCAGATATTGGCAAACATTACATCAGAACCATATGTACACAAAATCTCAATATGACACAATGCCATCATAAATGACTTTTATAAACTGGACATTTTGAACCAGTTACGAACTTGATTCAAATTAAGAACAAAATGGTCATTTTGTTAGTAACTTTGTAATTAGCAACAAACTAGTTCAACATGAGGAAATCATTAAATTTGATGGCTATGACTACAAACCTGTCTACAAAACTCTGTGACAGTTCTGGAACCTTCTATGAAGTTCTGATAGAAGTCTTGCTGGGTCTGCAGTTGGCCCGAGGTGACGAGGCGGAGGTACACAACTATGTAGTCTGAATATCCCTGCTTATTAAACTTATCGTGCAACTCAGTGCGGACGGACTCTAGGTCTTCAGAGGAGCCATTGGCGTACTCCCCTACCCGTTGGACAACTTCTAGGAACTGAAATATATAATATTTTACAAAAAATGAAAAATGATCCATACATTAGTTATTATGGCCTTAACATGAACTAGTATGTTAGTTCAGTGAACAAGGATTGTGCAAAGTCAGGAGTTGAATGTGATTCTATTGCTAAATATTTGTGTTATAAGCACAAATACCTTTGACATTATGTAGGCATGTGTAATTACCACTGATACAGGCTACCTAATTCAATATCAGATATCTGTGTTAGAAGTCAAAGACACTTGATAAATATTACAGCTTATTTAGAACACAAATTAAATATTTGATTTTACTGTTATCTTGTAAACTACTTTGACAATAAATGGCTTGTTGATTAGAAAACAAGAGAATCAATTAAAAATACAGTAAAAAGTATTCACAGAGCTGGGATTGTGACCCCAGTTTCAAAATGTATGTGGCTTGATACATAATTGTTTCAACCTTGAATTTCGGACAAAGAAAAACATAAAGTTAATTTAAGTTTCTTATAATTAATGTACATGATGGCTTGGTGCTTGTGTATGAAACAAAGGCTTTTGTATAAAGGACATAACCTGTAAACTTACAGTCTCATAAAAGTCCTCCACTGTAAATTGGGGGAAACCTAAAGCGATGAGTATTTCCTTTGAATTCTTAGCTATTTCATAAAACTTATCATATTCGTTTTTATCAGTCAGTAGATGCTCTAAATACGCGTACGAGAAAGCCCGAAAGAAACAGTTTCCGTCGGGACGTGTTCTTCGAACATGTTTATATTTAGAAGAGAGATCTTTAACTTTTGCAAAGTATATAGCATCTTCATTATATTCTTTTTCTAACGACGCGAGGTCCTCGAGATCGCCTACCAATGGAATTGTTTCTGATATCTGGAAATAAATAAACACCATGTCATCACAACAATGTTTTTGCAAAAATATATATTCACTCTCCAGAATAATTGTAGGTAATTTATCGATTACCTCTTTTTCTATTTCTCGTTGCTGTTTCATAATCAATTCATCTTGGTTTATTGAATTATCTGCGGAATTACCGGTACAGCCACTACTACTCGAAGCATCGTCCGCCATTTTAAATTATTATGAAAATAAAGGTGACAGATGACGACAGACAAATGACAATCTGAGAAAACTGATTACAGTTTAGAAATCTGTAAATGCAAATCTAGCATTCTGCCTGTCCGATTCTATCTAGCAAGCAACATCAACGTTTCCAAGGAGTATCGTAATGCTACGTTTGCATTAAGAACATCAATAAAATAAAATTATTCACCAAAGTTTTTTAAATATAAGCCAAAATGTTTTTTTTTTATTAAGTTACCGAATGAATCACACTTAAATAAATAGGTGATGAATAGTGTATAATCTAAGATATACATTATAATTCTGTTATAGATCACTAGTTATTACAAAAAATATTTTAAACTATGAAAATGGAAATTAATTCATTGACTGGAGTTCGGTGAAATAACAAAGGTCTATGACGCCCACATAGCATCTAGCCATGCACATATACTCGAAATAGAATATTAGATGTGGTCGGTGCTAAGCCCGAGGAAAACAAAAAAGGCTACAAAAGTTCTATATTATTTTTATTTAATCTGCAAACATGTCTTCTATTTTCTTTTGCACTTCTTTCTCTGTTTCAGAGTTGAGTTTGTCTGGTAACATTTTCACTGCTTCCATGTCTACCTCTGACGCAGTTCCATCTGTAGTGCTAGGCTGAGTCTTCGCCTACAAAAGAAATTATGTTCTTTTTAGTCAGACAATAAATTGTGTTTTTCAGGCGGTGTTTCACTCTGAACCCAAATCAAAAATTCAACTACCAATTCTAGCGGTGACTTATGAAATCTTGCCACTTACAGAAATCTGCTACTTTAAAACTATTTATCAGAAACTCCTTTACTCTAAGAGGGTAAGTTTCTGGGTCATGTCAACGTCCTTGGCTAAGTGGCGTGTGAAGAACTACAGAGACCTCAAAATTGTGTGAATGTATGTTTTCTATGAAACAATGTATGTATGTTTTTCTCTATGAGTGATACTTGATGTTACTACCACACAACTATATGAATTGCGCGGTGTGTCAAAACCAAATCTCTCGGAATAGGTCAGTGAAACATCAAATAGTATGTGTATGTTATGAAATGTGGAATAGTTAACCTTCTCAAGTTGTAGCTCCAGTTGCATGATGGCGCGCTCGAGGCGGTAGTTGTCGGACACGAGCTGCGCCCAGCGCCGGCGCAGCGCCCGCAGCCGCGCGCCGCTCGCCGTCTGCGACCGCTTGCGTTCCCAGTTCACTGCCGCTATTTGTTTCCTGATAGCACGCCATTTTTAGGTCAGTTAAACATATAAACAAATTATGCTGGCAATATGTTCAAGAAATCACTGTTAATTACAAAGTTGACATAGAACATAAATATGTGATTTAAATTTACCAATTATTTATGTTTCTCAGATGTCCAGTGATCAAAGGCCTGAGCATATTGTCTCAAGACATTATTATTGTGTGACAAAAGCTTTTAATAGTACATTGATTGTAATTGTAAAGCCATACCTTAACTGTGCATGTGCATTTTGCGACCTTGTTACTAGGGATTGCAGAATACTGAGGTAAGACCTCCAAGCTTCAGAGCCGTATAGCAGCTGTAGCTCCAAGTTGAGTACTCTTGTGGCCTGATGTGACAGCTGAGCGTGTGAGTTGTCCACCGCCTCACACCAAGCCTGGGGCTCTCCGAGTCGACCTGTTGGTGGCGGAGGTAGCTCATATCTAAACAAATATATTAAAATTATAAATGAAAATAGTTTCGGCGAAAGATGTAACACTAGATAAGATTTTTAAATGATCATTGACATGTGTGGTTATGTTTCGCTCACAACTGAGACTGTCCGGGCTAGAGAGGAATTTATAGTTTAAATTATATTTAAGAATCTACTTCTGAAAATTGAAATTATTTGTATCTTTACAAATAGTCTATTGCATAATTAGTATATAGGTAAAGCTTGTAAGTGCGATCATGACTGTAGTAAGTACCGCTTCATAGAGAGGGGCTCCATAGGCAGGCGCTGCTGTACTCGCTCCATTTCTCTTTGAAACGCTACCGTCTCGAACGCTGTACTGGGCTCGGGTCCAGCATTTTCCAGATAATTCTTTGTAGGTCTATATCTTCTGCATTCTTCTTCCACCATAGCCAAAGCCTGTAAAATAAATAAAGTAACATATTATGGCTATTGGACGGTTTCGATATATAGCTATCGGACCGGGTTTATGCTATATGTCGCATGTTTCCATAATTTCACGGATTAAATGGTTTAAAGCGGTGTTATATCAAATAAATAACCGATGAACATCGAAAAGAATTAATAAAGTATACTTACCGCTTCTCTCACACCCGGATCATCGTAACCTTGGTCTATGTATGGTAATGCATCAACTATTACTTCGCCTGCCATTTTTGCTATTTAATTATAAAATTTGTTCCCAAATTGTTTATAAATCGACACAATTTTAATTGACAAACATGTTTTGTTGTAGAGCCGATTGACACATTTGCACAGACTAATATGATGCTACGCATTTGACATATTATGAATAAATATTTTTACAGATGGCAATATTTTAAGCCAAAGTAATTTATGATCATAGCGCCATGTCAAGATTTAATAGTAATTCAAAAAAAATGTGGCTTTAATGACAGTATCTAAGTAATAGAATAAATATAGGTCTAGAATTTTTATCGTAATATTTTATCGTAAACTAATAATAAAGGACTTTATTTTCTACATTCCAACTTTCGCATAATTTACGCTTTGCTTTGGTTCAAGTCTGTAATTGGCTATTCCTAGGGACGTCTGTCATCATGACTGAATCTGTCAATCATATTTTTTCTTTTATTTCTGTTATGTTTTAGTCTTAGTAATTAAATTGTAACTTATATTCTCGTCATTCATTATAAAATAACAGACTTAATAACCATTCCTAATCCAATTAGTGACCATGACGGAAACTGCTGAACAGGATATCGCCAACCTAGATCTCTCAAACGTAAACCCAACTATGTTTTTGTTCAATAAAAGTAATAATAACACATAGAGTTCATCTAATATTGATACTGCAACCTGTCTATAGACACTTATGTGAATTACAATGATCCGGTTTCTGAATTTTATATTGTAGTGCAACACAATCTCCTTGCTACATTTCTGAATAGTCAAGAGTGTTCAGCGATGAGAAGGATCCTAGTTTCCCTAAAACTGAAACCTAAATATGGCTTTATTTACGTTTCATCATTCTGTTTTATTTCAATTTAATCATTTTAGGTAGCAGCATTACAGCAAAAGAGAACATTGGCTTTTGTGAATCATTTTGTTATCACTACCGTCCAGTTCCTAAACAATTTCTTGAAGTCATGCGAACAGAGATTGATGCACTTTGAAAGGAAACTGGAGAAAGTGAATGCTACCATGGTTCTATTGGAGGCTAAGGTACTGTAGATATAATGCTGCAGTAAGTTTATTATAAGTGTCATTTTAGGTTGAAAGCGAATATTCTAGAGATTATAATAGTGGAAAATAAAGTATGCTTTTTGTTTTATTTCAATCCTGTAAATATAGTACAGGGTTTCAATTGTCAAAATAATGTAATAGCAGGCATATAGAGCCAACAGAATCAGTAACAATAGGATTCTTTGGAATTTCTTGCAATTTTGTTAGGTCCACTTGGTGATTATTTCATATTTGAAATATGTTTCTAAATTTCTTTTGTATCACTAGTCTGTGCCACCCATATTGTAAAAGTTGATATTTTAGTAGAATAGTAAATCAGTTGACTGATTTTTATACTTTTGACTGGCCTCGTCGAGTCTTTCGACTTTTGACTGGTCGAGCAGTTAAAGATCCTGACTGTGAAACCGGAGGACATGGGTTCGATTCCCACCCAGGACAAACATTTGTGTGATGAGCTCTTTTGTTTGTTGTGTCTGGTCGTAATAAAAATATCTATATAAGTTTTATATAATATGTAAGTATATCAGCTGTCTGGTTACCATAGCACAGGCAATAAATTGCCTAATTTGGAATCAAGGTCGCCGTGTGGAATTGTCCTAAGATATTATTATTATTAGTTGTCAGAGACTAGTGTATGTACAGATATTTTAATGTTAAATAAAAAATGGCATTTTCAGTTATCATCAGTACCTGAGGCAAACATTCCGGTAGACACACAAGAATCTCAAGACAATGAAACCAAAAAAATAGAGTCTGAACCCGATCAGCCTTCAGATGAAACAGAATCTAAAAGTCCTGTCAAGGAGGCAGATTCTCAAAGTGAAGAAACAATGAAAGTGAAACAAGAATATTTGCGATTTGTGAAAATGGTGCAGGTGGGGGTGCCTTTAGATGCAGTCCAATTAAAAATATCCTTAGAAGGATTAGATCCACATGAGTTAGACAAGATGTTGAAAAAATAGATATTGAACATTATGTGTAGGCAATTAGAACTAGTTTTACATCAGAAATATTATTGTTATTGTAAAGAATTAATTTTATGATATTGTTACAAAGATAATTTTATTAAAAGTTTTATACCTTCAACTATATTTATGATCAAATGACCTACATGGGGACCACCCAAGCCGAGCAAATTTATCGATAAGGATTGAGATACTAGTATGAAAAAAGTTTTTGTTATAATTAATCATACATTATACTTATGCATTAAGCTCAGAAGTCTTTTAAGTCATTTACACCTTTCAGCTATTAGGTGTATGAGAATTTCTCTTTATTCATAGATTATATGTAATATTCGCTATTATTCCCATGAAATGGATTTGATTTTATCAGGTTTAATCAAAACTATTGCTGGTTCAATATTGACTGTGCTTACTACTGAAGTACTTAAGTTCCTATGTTTCACCATTAAGAGTATTGATACTGTTGTCTATAAAGTATATAAATGACAATCCAAAAATAGATGTTAATGTTATTTATTAGGCAGCTTAGAACTGGATCATTTGTCCCTTCCTCTTCTTGTCTCCGCCCAGTTCAAAGTGCTTGCAGCGTTTGAGAGCCACCTGTGACCTCACTTTGCAATCGGCACACTCCAGACGAAGCACAATTTTCTTTGTAGTTTTCGCCTAAAATATGCAGTATAAAGGTTTTATAACAAGACTAAATTGAAGAGAACTATCATAAACTAATTTACAATGTAAATACATAGTTTTTATTGTATAATATTATAATATAATATTAACATATTATGTGACCTAAACATCAGTCCAC